>JBBPMA010000029.1:0-83029 GCA_038090075.1 Xanthoconium purpureum
TGACTGCCATTCCATTCCTTGTGTGCTGACAGGAAGTAAGTGGCTGTGTCTGTGGTGTTGGTGTCCTTGCATCCATGCTGATTGCCATTCATTCCTTGTGTGCTGACAGGAAGTAAGTGGCTCTGTCTGTGGTGTTGGTGTCCTTGCATCCATGCTGACTGCCATTCTATTCCTTGTGTGCTGACAGGAAGTAAGTGGCTATGTCTGTGGTGTTGGTGTCCTTGCATCCATGCTGACTGTCATTCCATTCCTTGTGTGCTGACAGGATGTAAGTGGCTATGTCTGTGGTGTTGGTGTCCTTGCATCCATGCTAACTGCCATTCTGTTCCTTGTGTGCTGACAGCAAGTAAGTGGCTTTGTCTGTGGTGTTGGTGTCCTTGCATCCATGCTGACTGCTATTCCATTCCTTGTGTAATCAATTTATCTAGTTGGTGTGTCTTTTTAATTCAGTTTCTTGAAATCCACTCAATCATCAATCTTTTTTCTAGGATGTAAGTGGTTATCTTTGTAATTTCATTATATTTTACTTCTCATATTTCATCAATTTCCAGTTTGATGCTTTCAAAGCAGACAATATTCAGCAGCAATTTAAGTCACTTGTTAGTTTTTCTTTATTATCATTTTTACCAAGTCATTTATTCTCTTGTAGTGGCAAGGCCCTGATATCAATCAAGCTTGCTTTATCTCTGCTTGTATATATTTCTATTTTATTGATGGTCTGCTTTTACCTAACATCCATTCCAGCCCTTGTGCTTATTCTTGTCCATTCCTACTATTCCTGGACTCAAAACAAACAAGGAGACCACTTGACTGCTTCTTTCAACCAATTCATGGAGTCTTCTCATCATACAATCATTACATCAGCTATAGAGCAAGCCATCAACTCATATGGAGAAGACACTGGTTGCTTGTGTGAAGAAATACTTCAAATCATCAAAAGCCACCCTCTGGGTAAGCTTATACTTGAAGTTCAACTTAGTATTAATTCACACATTATAGAGCATCCTCTCCTGACAAAGATTGAGTCTACCAGCACCACTCAGGTCATGGCCACTAACACCCCTCAAGTCATGGCTGCCAACACTCCTCAGGTCATGGCCACTGACACTCCTGAAGTTGTGGCCATTGGCAACACCACTCAAGTTAAGGCCAAGAAAAATGTCTTTCAGAAGGTCCACAAATGGTTCAAGGATCTTTGAACACTTTCAAAAAATTTCCTTCACCCAGCTCTTTGTACTAGTGATATTGTACTGTATAACCATGCTATCCAGTCCCACTTAGAATGTGTATATGACCAATTCATGGATTACTTTGATTAGGATTTCCTCTATTCAGCCATTGTTTATGTCAGTCTAAAAAGCATAAAATCATTGTTGTCTTCTTACTATGCTTTCACATCCAATACATTCTTCAAGTTGAAGTGTCTTTATAATTGAAGGAAACCAGATGTTCTCACATTCCATCTACTCCAACATACTGATTACATATATGCAGCCTTATGTGGATCATTATTGTGGGTTAAGCATATTCAAGCCTCTCGGAATTGTTTTATACATACATAATGTTTTCACACAGACAACAATGAATAATGTGCCTGGAGGTGCAGTAACATCTCAATTACATTGAACGATTGGTCTGTGATTGGGGTGCAAAGAATCTCAATGGGAATGTAACAAAGGGCTAGGTACAGATAACTAATCAAGGCTCCATGACCTTGGCTGCAAAAATCCCCTTTACTACCCATAGACTTGCTGGTGTTCACGGCCGCATTTTGATATTGCTCACAATCAAACTCTGATGGAGGAAGTGTTCTGGTCACCACCCAAACAAACCCGAAGACGACCCCCATCCTCACCTTGTATGCCTGCACATCGCCCTTGAATTTCGTCACAATCGCGTCCGCACATACCCAGAGCTAATTGGCCGTCTTTGTTAGCAGAGCATTCATACTCGTCGAGGAAATCGCGTCTACCTCTTTTGCGACGTTCGTGATGAACCGTTCGTCGTGCGAGATGATAATAACACCCCCATTCCAAGAATTCAACGCAGCCATCAGCGCATCCAAGCCCTGCGTTCGTCCGTGAGTGTGACACGCTTTGTTCCTTGTCAACATGTGAAATAGAGGGTCAAAGACGGACCTCAATATCAAGATGGTTCGTGGGCTCGTCGAGCAGTAGAATGTGTGGGTTCATCAGCGAAAGCGCCGCAAACGCCACCCGCGATTTCTGTCCTCCAGACAGCGTACCAATCAACTGTAACCTATCACACACAAGAGCTCACTGAGCTGCGCCCGACCAAACGGTGCGGAACCCCACACCTACCCTGTCATGCCGCTAATCTGGAAGTTCCCGAGATGGCCTCTGTATTCTTGTTCTGTTTTTCCAGGGAATCTGGAAGCTAAGAATTGAACGGGTGACACGGCTGGATTGAGCGTGTCGACGTGGTGTTGAGCAAAGTACCCTCTGCGTAACAAATATTCGTTTCGAGTCTGAAGGGAGGCATGGAAGCTTACATTCGTAGGCGGCCATTCTTTTTGAGCTCCCCACTCAGAGGTATTAGTTCCCCAGTCAGTAGTTTGATGCTAACACACGCTTTAGCAAACTTAGATACGGAACATTTTGGAACCTCACAGCGTCGATTTTCCTGCTCCGTTTGGACCCACTACAGCAATTCGAGAATCTAAGCCGACGTCGATATCGATATTCTTGAGCAGAATCTGGCCTGCACTATATCCAAAACTGACGTTGGATAATTGAAGCAACGGTGGTGGTATCTTCTCAGCGTCCGGGAATCTACACCGCGTTCGTCAGGACGCGGACAATAGACATCGACAAAGGACCACTGACTTGAATGTTTCCTTCTCATCTTCCTCCGGCGGTTCGAGGTCCGGAAGCTAGATTACGTTCATCGGAGGTCCAACTGTCTAAGCTCGAACCTTAACCTACTTTTTCCAAAATTTTGATCCTCGCCTGCGCCTGCGCGGCTGAGTTCCGTCGTGACATCAAAACTTCATACCAAGAAGTGAACGCGGAAGCCTACCTCGGTTAGCATTATACCTCCACCTATCAATAAATGCCTGCAGATGCTTGCGGTATTCCATCTGTGTTTCATACTCTTTCCGCATGTTCCGATCACGTTCCGACTTGGTAGAGTAGAATTGAGTAAAATTCCTGGACGAGATACACGAGTCAGTATACGTGTTTTGATCCAAAAAAATCGCATACCCTTTGTAATAATCTAAACGTGCAGAATGTTGATGGATGATGTCGGTCGCAACAGCATCACTGCAAAGACACCATCAGTTCGCAAATCGAAACCGACATGGGTGGCGTCAAACTCACAGAAATGCCCGATCGTGTGACACGACGAGAAGTGTTCCCGGCCACGTTTGGAGATAATCTTCTAGCCATGCTAAGGCATTCAAATCGATGTGGTTAGAAGGCTCGTCAAGCAACAACAAAGCTGGCTACCAGGCTGTTAGTCGACTCGGACAATATCTCCCGTAACCATACCCATACCTTGACAAATAATGCTCGAGCAAGCGCTAGACGCATGCTGAAAAAATCGAGTTCACATTCTGCTATCGCCTGGCATGTTGATGGTACGTACCGCCAACCTCCTGAGAACGATTTGGTCGGCCTTCCCTGATCAGCCTCGGAGAAACCAAGACCTGCAAGACAAAATGAGGACAATCCGTATACTGCTTCCCCCACTCGACTCACCAGCCAGGAGCGCCGCGGCCCGCGAAGGTCCACTTTCTGCATCCATATCACTCAACCGGACATGTACATCGGCCAGCCTCGTTGCAGCCTCTTCCCTCGCATCCTCAAATCGCTTGTCGTCTCCCTCTCTCTCGAGTTCGGCCAATTTCGCATTGAGAAGGGCCTCCTCTTTCAGCAGATGGTCTCTCCAAACGTCGGCTTTCAGTACCGAGCCGAGGGCCGTGGTATCGTCGCCAACAATCTACTTGAGGTTAATGTCTCGTCAGAGGAAAGCGGCACGGCACTAAACGTACTTCTTGTTCCACGAACAAAATCGTGATGTGCGCTGGTATCGGTAGCTCACGCATGGCAATGTGTCGAAGCAACGTCGACTTTCCGACACCTGACCGATCGATGTCATGAAATGGATTGTAGCTCGTCAACAATGACATTCACCGTTTCTTCCAATGAGACCATATCGGCGACCGTACGCGAGCGTCAAACTTGCACCGGACCTTGGAACAGCACATCAGAACACGAGTCGTCTGGTGATCGCGCACGTACAAGATACGATTGGAGGCAAAGTTGACGTCGATAGACGGAAGATGGATATCTTTGCTCTTGTTCTTTGCAGCAGCGGCAGCTTCGATGGGATTGATCTAATGTCGGCGAATGCCACGTCGTCAGAATGCACATCGGCAGGATGGGGATGATCTCACCTTCATGAACATTTCTTCGTAATTTTGCTGGCATACAAGCTGATGAACTGAGTCCTTGACATAGGGGATGGTAGAACGCACCTGCTTGCGATGCTGATCGAGCAGCTTGGATCCCTCGTACAGATCCCTGCGCGCACGTTTCTCGATCTTGGCCTGTCGAAAATAACAAAGACACATCAGCCCTCCATCTGACGATCCCACCAGACAAATACACCCCATACATACCTTGAGCTTCGCCTCCTGCTTCTCCAGCTTCTTGACGTCGACGCGGGATGCCCTGTGCGCAACACACATCACGTTCGTATCGCATCACTACTCCAACCTCCTCCCTTCGCGCACACAAAGCAACCCACAAATGATAGCACTCACTTTCCCTTGTTGATACTCTCGAGGTCGACACCCTCCCCGAGGCCGATCGTGGTCGATATCGCGCCGACCTTGCTCAGATCGACGATCTTGTCGAGCTTCATCAGCTTTGGACGGTTGCTGTTCCGAGCACGCGCTTCCAGCTGCTCGGAAAGCAGATCTCGGAGTCGGGCCATCAGCTTTTGCACGTCGTCTGGACGATCACGTCCGAGGGAGCTGAGCAGGTCATTGGCCACTTGGAGTACGTCTTCCTCTTCGCCGGCGTCGTCGACAAGGTAACCAGAGAGATACTGGACAATCAGTTCTTCTGTTCCAGGGAATATGGATCGTATTTCTTCCGCTATTTCGAGCGATGTCATGGTTAAGTAGGCAAGTCGATCGAGTCGCGCGAGAAACTTGGTAGTTGGCACACCCAAATCGGTCAGTTGACCCCTCTCACGGACACTTGGAACTTGGAAAGAGATTTGATGCTATTCGCAAGCTCTACTACAGGAAGAGAGGTATAACAACCAAAGTAAATAGTGTAGAGGTATGATGAGATGTACAAGAGAAAATCTAGAAGCACAATATGATATCATCACAAACACTATGTAGATTAGCGGTCATAGCAGGGGGCATAGGTGTCGCATAGGAGAACATGTAGGGTATAAAGGATTGTCGCAGGCAGGGCGACTGTCTGGGAAGAAAACAAGCAAGGGGGTATGTGAGAGGGGTATGAACAACGCTGAGATACAACAAAATTAATAAAGTTTAAGAAAGCGAAGAAAACAAGGCTAAAAGGTCGACAACCGGCAGGGGCTTCGACACACACTGACCGGAGGATTCCGGTCCTGCCGAAATCGGTACTGGAAATCTGCGCACAAAAGATAAGAGTGAGTACACGTGACAGGTTCGGAGGAGAGTGGGTCACGACTGACCTCCGTCTCTCACGATGGGATTCATACGACGTCGTCGTTCTTCAGCATCTTCGCGCTCCATTTCGAGCTCGTAGGGGGCCTTGCACCCAGGGATGCGAATCCCGATTCTGGGGGGTGAGTTCTTTGGCTCCCAGCGACCGCCGCCGGTCGCCTTGCAAATGATACTCGAGCGACGTAAAGGATAGGCATCCAACTCGCCAAAGGAGGGCTCGGAGAGGTCTAGATCGGGAGGGACGGCAACCATGACGGAAGGGTAAGGAAATTGCTTTGTGCTAAGTTGGGACAAACTCCGCTTAACACGGATAGGTCTTGCCGAAAGCGTCGATTGTTCGACCGGAGAAGCACAAATGGAGGAAGTCGGTGATGGAGTGGCCGTAGAAGACGCTGATGCAACCAACATGGGGGTTGATGGTCTTGTGTCAGGGGTGCGCGGGGAACCATGAATCTGATCCCAGCACCCGTCGCAGACCTTTGCCAAGGTCACAGGTGACGTCGGGCTGTCATAAACGGAGATCGAGACATTACGAGGAGGGTGAAGGAAATCGAGGTTCGAGGCGTCCAAAAGGTGAGTAAGGCGGGAGGTACAGCGGTGGCAAAAAACACCGCCACACTTTCTACAGTGCTGTCGGGGAGAATGAGCTTTGATGCGGAGGAGACGCGGAGAGACGAACATGACGGCGCTCAAGGACGGTGAACTTGACGCGACAATAGTAGTTGTCGCAGAGAGAAGCCAGCGTGTCGGGCTGGTGGCAGGTGAGATGCTGTGGATCCGGACTTGACGAACGCGCTTACCTTCCACAGGTTCTTGGGAAGCAGGACAGCGAGGTGCTCGTTGGCGCGGGGGGTCGTGGGTGGTGATAGTCGTGCACGCTGTGGGCGTGAGGGTCGTGAAGAAGCTATGCCACAGGTGAGCGCTCCGAACGGGAGAAGCAGACGCGACGTACACTCTGCAAGGGAAGAGGTGTCAGATGAACAGTCTGACTGGGCAGAGGGCCATGCCACCGAAGCCTGTGCTTTGGCGGCGATGTCTGCGAGGGTGGCGGTAATCAAGGACATGTGAAGGGGTGAATGGTCAAGGGCAGCGAAACACCGGAGTCTCCGTCGCAACTGTTGAGTTATATCACCACCAATCCATCGCATGGGAAAAAATAAAACTAACAACACGCAAGATGTTACGTAAATTCCACACCTCCACCCGGTAACTTCGCCGTCGAGATCGAAATAAATTAGAAAGAAAATGTTTACTGTATCCCCGTCGAATACATCGTCGCCATCGCTTCTGCTTCCCCCGCAGTCCCTCTCAGGCTGCAGCGCGCACCTGCAGCACCCAGGAGAGCCGGGCGCACTTCCGCGGAGCGCTGGCGTAGTAAAGGGTGATCCCGTCCAACAACCTTCCTTTTCTGGCACCCGTCATCACCCGCCGACCGCCATCCCTGAGCGGGTTCCTCGTGCAATCAAACTGTTCAAAAACAGGCGTTTCAGCAGCGCCTGAGAACATTCACTCGTGATATTTTCTCGCCGGATCTGATCCTTCATGCCTCTACTCCGCTCCTGCTGAGAGGAAGAACTCGGAGGTTCCAAGTCAGCTCGCGTGATCATCTGCGGGGCAACAACCAACGACTTCTTCCATCGATTCTTCCGGCGTGGCCTGTCACCTTGTCAACGCTTATTCGTTTAACCCAGGGTCGTCCGCTGTCTTTATATCTCAAATTGCATGGGCGCTAAACATTTTATACCGTGTGACCATGGCTCCCAAACACGATCCATCCTGCATGTCAAATGCGTCACTGAGCATGCAAACTGGTATGCTAACGAATTACATATCATAGCTTCGTATCATGATGTTGTACTACTAAACCCGACTCGTCTCAAGTGCTTGTCGAAAACTGCCGGAGGCAGTGACCAAACGTAATGCGATAATACCTCCTTCCAGCTGGCACGCAGCCTATCAAGTATATCAGCTCGTCACGAGAACGCTGGCGGGTTCGCCAAAATTGGCTCCTCCACGTCCAATCAACGAGCATCAGGAATTAACGTTTCGTCTTGACCTCTTCGCTCCCAATGGCGACTCTAACACCTGCATCCGTTTCAGTCTGCCCAACGCGTCCCTCTCAACAGGCGTAACGTTATTAGGTCCGGTCGTCCGGTTGAACCCTGACACTTCTAAGGGTCCTTCTTCCGAAACTTCCCCGACCCTACCGTGATACAGCAAGGGTGGACCATACCTCGAAGATGCAGCACCGCCATCCTCGAGATGTTTGGGTGTGTGAAACAGCTCGTGTCCACTACCCCTGACTCCATGCCAGAATGACGATCCCCACTTGCCATCCTTGGGCGTCGTGAACGGTAGTCCAAACCTTATCCCTCTCGATGGCGTTGACGTGGGATCAAATGGTGAGTCCTCAATGACAGTCGACGACGAACCCTCCAGTGCCCGTCCAGGCGTCATGCTATACACCCGCACCATATCTCCGAATGCCGAGGCGGTATCGAACTGAGGTGTGCGCGGGTCTCCACGGGACGATGAGGACGGCGGTTCGTTCCATGAAGAACCTGAGGCAGCGTGTGGCGCGTGTCGCGTTCGCGGCGGCGTCATCGGTGGTCTCACTGACCTCGTCCAAGGCGTCGCAGGTGACGGATTGAGCGTCGCATTGAGAAATGGTGGGTCGTATCCCTCCACAGCAGCGTCGCCGCCATGTTCGTCGTGATCAGTCGGTACCAACGTGGGTTCCGGCAAAGGTGCGACGACTGGCGGCGGCGTCTTCCCCTCGGCACAGTTGGCACAAAACCAAGGATCCTCCTCTCTGCCTAGCTCTGACATACTTTGGATCCCAATGCACTCCAGATGATACCATGTTCGACAGGCATCACATTGCACAAGTGGGCGTCCATCGTCTCGCCCTCGGCAAACACATAACACTTCACCGTCATCGCTGTCCGCACCACGATGGGCGTCCTGACGACGTAAAAGACGCAACTGGACGGCCCGTATGGACTTCTTAGACAACAATGCGGTTCTGGCGTCTGCCGGGTCGCCAGGAATGATGGAAAGTGTCGTCGTGCCCCGTCGGCGGTCCATGAAGTGGGATAGGAGTGGATACGTCTTGCCTCCACCAGGTCGAGGGCTTCGGGAAAGTGCCTCATCAAGACTACGCCGACCCAACGCTGAACGCCCTTCTTCCACATCGTCCTCGTCAGAATCCCTATCGAGGAAGCTCTCGATATACCGTAGTCGTTCTTCTCGTTCCGCACTTGAAAGCCCATCCTGTACCACCGAACGGAACCGCCACGGAAACTCCGTATCCGGCCAGTTCGGCCCATCGACCGCACCGTCTTCCGGAGCCACAATGCTGTCCTTGTCGACGTCCTGTTTCATGTCCGCCGACGCCTTCTTCCGTTTGCGTGACCGTTTCGCTTTTGGAGTGGCTTTAGGCGGCGTCTGCGGCTCCGAAGGTTCGACCTTCATGAGAACCCTGCCACATCCTTCGATCTCGACGGGGAATAATTGAGTAGAGGAAGACGTCGCCCGCGGCGGATCAAGAAACGCAGCCAGCCTATTCTTCTTCTGTTTCTCCTCTTCGGTAAACCCAGACACCACTTCCTCTTCTCTCATCGCATCGCCAAGTTGATTCGGCGCATCGGCATCTTCATCAGGTTTCCACGGTCTATCAGATCGCTGCATACGATCGAGTCAAAGTCGCGTCAGACAAGAATTCCAGGTCCAGCCTCTAAGCGTCGCTCATGTGAGACCGGAAAGAACGAGACCAACTCACATAACGGCCATACCCACCAGCCATTAAGCTCTCTTCAAAACTCTCTTCCGATGTCTCCTGGAATAAAGCAATCCGTTTCCCCTTGACAGGACTGTCGATAATACCCACGTTGGCTGATGACCATAACAAGGATGCGTCTTGGCCTTCCAAATCGGAAGTGAGAGATGCTCCACCGGCGCCGACACTGCCGGAAGGTGTCAAGCGTTTCACCCGTTTAAAGTAATCAGGCCGGCGAGATTCGGCGGACGCGACATGGTTTTCAATTAACTTGGCACGGATACGCGCAATCTCAACCCCATGTTCGTCTTTTACTCCTTGCGACGAAGGATTGGGTAATGAGTCACTGGAAATCAAGTCGTCGAAGCGGGATGTGGGTGACAATTGTTCAGCCGGTCTCCGCTGTGAAGGTGTGGTAGGGCGAGATTGCAACATAGGAGTTACGGGACGTGTTGACGCTTGCCGCGAAGGGGTGTGCGGTGGGGTGGATGCTCTGAAGATACTTTCAACGTGCTTATCATTGAAGTTAACATGTTCACATACCGAGCACAGGAGCCATTCCTTTTCCCCCAAGTCTCAGAGTCATCACTACATCTCACGTGAGCCGTATCTGGATGGATGTACAAGGAGCTGGCTCACCCATCGCGGCTGTTGCTACGCACACGCTGAGACAGCGAATGTGGTCCATTACTGCGGGACCGAGCTACGAGTGGGCTATGTGTGCGTGAGAACCACACTACGATCTGTGTTGCCCCACATACCTAGACTCTGGTGTCGGGATGGAATATGTTCGGAACGGTGGCGGGGAGGGAGACCTACAACCATCCATGTAAGGCCGGTATGGTATGGCCAATCTGGCAAACATACGCATGGGATCGAAACTCTATCGGTAGCGCAGTTGAGTCTAGATCTGGCTGAGAACTATCGTTTGCCGGTGATGAACAACTGAGAACCACCGACACGGCTGCTGACTTACTTTTGCATCGACATAGGGGTTCTCGTAAGATAAGATACCAAATTTCCAGGGCTAGAATGTCCTCATGTCAACCATGTGTCAAGCGGGAGACCAACGAGTTAGGAAGATGAGGGGTCCGGATTATTGGCAGATAGGAAGGATGCCTAAAGAATGCACAAAGATGGTGGGCTACATACCTTTGTGGTGTTGGGAGGTGACTTGACTTTTGGAACGGCACCGGTGCATGGAACCTCCCAGGAGGCGTCTCACTATCACATCCCGAAGAGTCAGAATCACATCACAATGAGGAAAAGGATCGGCGCACCCCATAAAATTGGTGGGCTGACGTAGACCGCTACTAGCCATACTTCCAAGGGGTTGTGTATACATGACCGAAGATGAGCGGACAGAAATGTCTGCGGGCAAACCTCTAGCTTTTAACTCTGTCTGGGTGATCGCCTGGGAATGAAGCAAGACCGGGGATGTTCTCTGTTCGTTGTCAGAGATATGAGCATCCAAATGCATATGTGCATCCATGTATATGTGCGCCGGGCGGGTTGGTGATGTTGATGAGTCGGACTATAATGCACAGTGCGCTGTTTGCGATGAGGGGCCCCGAGTTCGACGATGGAAGGGGAGGAAAAGGGGAGAAAACTTGTCACCGCAAACGGTGTACGAGGAACGGGAAACGAGGCGAGACTCCGTGTAATTAGCTGACATAATCTATGATTGACTCGTTGCCATCCAAGATTTGCTGCATCGCGACTAATGCAAGATTCGCAAAGAACCGTACGTGCAATCGAATTCTATAGTGGAATAGGTGTGTTTGGAAGTCGAATATCCTCGGTGGGGTTCACCCGTCATCCCAGGAGGTCTCCATCTCGCTCTCCGTCGCAGCGGTATTCCGGGGGCAGCGAACGTAGTCGCCGCTTACGACTGGGACCAGACCGCGTGCCAAGTGTACGCCGAAAACCTTGGCGCGGACGTTGTCCACAGGGTCAGTCCCTGTCTGGTCGAACGAGCCGACGCCCCGCTTGACACCAAATACTTAGACAGATATCGCGACGCTCGCTGCTGGAGACCTCTCTCGGCTGTATGCAGATCTGTGGCTTCTATCACCATCATGCCAGCCGTACACCGTGCTCAACCCACTGGCTAAGGGGGCCGCCGACCCACGCGCTCAGTCTTTCTTGCACCTCATAGATAACGTCCTGCCAGAGCTATCGGCAAATGACATGCATCCCCGTCACTTGCTCGTGGAGAATGTAGCGGGATTCCAAGTGCGTGGATGATGCAGACACTTGTGTAGCTATCACTTGCTGAACCCCTACTCAAGGACTCCATGACACGAAATCATCTCATATCCACCCTGGAAAGACTTGGATATGTTATAGCAGAGTTCGCTTTGAACCCGTTGCAGTTCGGCATCCCAAACTCGCGGTTACGCTACTATCTCCTTGCGAAGGTTTCTCCGCTTAGATTTGTCGGCCTGGACTCGACCCGGTCAGGCCATGTACTTGATCATATCCCACCACATCACGATTATAATGGATCCCAACAAACGTCGGACACAGCCTCACCGGATCTAAGGCAATATATAGACTTGACGATGAAGGAGGAGGCGTTTTCCCAGTTCAGGATCCCAGATCGCGTGCTGAACAAGTGGGGCCGCTTGTTTGATATCGTACTACCATCTAGCACTAGAACTTGCTGCTTTACTAGAGGTAAGCAAGCTCTTATTACTTGTGTACCTACCATGCACAAGGTTGTCAGGCTACACACATCTCGTGGAACGCGCTGGTTCGATTCTCCAGATGAATGAAGACCTTGATGTACGTCCTTTCAATCCAACGTGATTCAGACTAATCCCATTTATCTGCCCATAGACCACTCAAGTTTTTGACTTGTTTCTTGGTGCACGTGCGAACGGCGATGAACACGCCATGCGGATACTAGATACCCTTCGCTTGCGATACTTTACACCTGCAGAACTTCTTCGGATCTTCCACTTTACCAATACAACTGCATCTCCGGTTGATTTCGTTTGGCCACCAGGTGTGTCGACAAAGTCAAAGTACCGTTTGATCGGGAACAGCGTAAACGTTGAAGTAAGTTGGAGCTCCGCAGCGAGCAAGATAACACTAACTAAGTTACATCAGGTTGTGCGAAGGTTGATTGTTTACCTGTATGCGGAAGCCAAAATTATCAATTATTAGCTTACTGTAAACCACATCTGAGAGGAAACCAAACAGCTCGCTTGCGGCAGCGACTTCATACCCTCCAAAATAATTGGCCTCTTGGACCATCCATTTTGGCACCTTTCCGAGCCTCGCGTGTTTCTGATTTGGGGAAGTGTTCACACGCTATCACTCCACCAGTTACCTCCCACAGATCTTCAAAAGTCTACTGGTGAACGATAACCCTCCCCTTATCCTCAAAATTATCCCGAAATGACCCGGAGAGGAAGACCGTTATAATAGCAGTATGTTTCCTATCGATCAGTCACCTTGTAGTTGACAACCATGCCCTCCAAATTCAAGCGAGCATTCATCATTGGCTGTGGATCTACGGCGTTCATCAAGGTACTTCCTAATTACGATTCATGGAAACCATCACCGTGTATTCCGTAGCCCACTGAGTGCGAGAGAAACACTGAAGAGGCAAGGTTTTCCTTTAATTTTGCCCGTCTCGGACTCGACATATACTACTCGTTAGATGAGTTTGGAAGCTGGAACAAAGGCACTATTTGATGCAGGTAAGGTACGCCCTATTTGTCTACTGTTGGCACCTTGAAGCACGACATTATAGGCATAAGCATAACATACGACGCTGTTGAGGCCGCATTTATCGGATATTCCTATGATGATTCCATGAGTGGCCAAGTAGGTTTTTCTACCACCTATACCCTTTCGTGTTCGCGTGCAGCTTCGTTGTGCAGAGCGCGCTTTATAACCTTGGCATGACTGGCACTCCGATAACGAATGTCAAAAACTGTTGCACCGGGAGCACTTCGTTCACGCGGTCAATGCTGTCAAAACCTCCCTTGCGGGATGTGCTCTTGCACTCGGATTCGAACGTATGGCCCCAGGAACTATCATTACCCATTTCCCGGACCGTACGTCGCCGACTGCCTTGTGGGCTGTGAGGACCGCGGAACTGGGTGAGAACTATGGGCCCGTAGCACCAAGAATGTTTTCAAACGTGAGGAAGGAGTTTTGTGCCAAGTATGGTGCCAACGTCAAGCTCTATGCCAAGATCAGTGGGTTCTAGATCCCATGTGTGATGTCATTATGCCTCGCTTACTGAAGGGAGTTCCCTTCCTGACATGACAGCTGCCAAGAATCACAAACATGCCGTCAATGATCCATACGCTCAGTCCCAAGACAGATGGACGGAAGAACAAGTCTTGAATTCACTCAAAGTTACCCAGTCGCTCACTAAGCGTATCTACATCTGTAAGGTTGTATTACGGCGACCAATATACCATTGCACTCGCAAATTCTGATATCGCACTATCTTGATTATTTAGGATGGAGCAGCTTGCTGTATAGTTACTTCTGAGCACTTCGTACACGCTCACAAGCTTGAGAACCAAGCTGTTGAAATCGTTGCATATGTCCTCGAGACAGACGGTCCAGTTACGTTCGACTCAGAAAGTGCCTTGGAACTGGTCAGGTATGGTATGACAAAATGATGCGCGGACAAAGCCTTTGCGCAAGCTGGGTTCGTACCAGGACAGGGAAGAGACGAGGTTGGCGTGGTCGAGTTGCATGACTGCTTCGCTCCGACCGAGGTGGATATGTTGACCACCCGCCACGTTTCGATATTGATACAAATTACTTGAATCAGCTCTTCACATATGCTTCCTTGGGACTTTGTGCTCCCGAAGCAGCTCCCAGAATCGTTGAGAATGGGGATAATACCGTCAGTTCTTTTTACGTGGATTCATGTGCATATCTAATCTGAGATAGTACGGTGGAAAATGTCATTAATGCTAGTGGCAGCCTTAAGGCACGGGGACACCCTATCGGCGCAACCGGGCTAGGAATGCATTTCTCCATCACGAGTACGTATTATGCATCATTTCCGCACTCTGGCCACCCCCTGACCTAGCCAGTGCAATTACGTGGATGTACGTTCTTTCCCATTCATATCTTCATTCCGCTCACAGGACGGACAGGGTGTGGCAAATCCAAAGCACAAAACTTGTTTGATCTTCCGGACAAGTGAGGACAGCATGATCTCATTCATGACATCGGTCTCGGCGGCGCGGTGGTTGTCAGTCTATTGCGTCGTCCCGAGTTCCTCAAGGCTGGAGGTGAAGATGGCCGAAGGAAGTGCGCTTTCGGACTTGGCTTACGAAGTCGTATGTGCTGATCCACGATTGGACACCAGGCTCGGGTACAATCACGCATCGGAATGTCGACCAATCACGAACGTGGAGCTAGTCAAGGTCAAGGCAAAAAAGTCGTCCGGGTATTTGCTCGAAGCTAGGTCTCGCCAAGTTGTGAAGGTTAGAAGATGATTTTGCTATCGTAAACAACCATCATTTCCCCTGTCGTTGCAACCAATTATTTAAGTAGAGCGTATGTGGCAGAACTGCGGAGATCGATCGATCGATAGGTCCCGCCCTACCGCAGCCTACCGCGAGCTCTCGGAACGTACGCAACGACGACCCGACGGGCCCCGGCATTTCAAATTGCGAAATATCTCCCGGACATGTTGCTTGGAAACTGCTATCTCATTTTTGTGAGATCGAGAGTATACAGTACATCGGTGTATGTACACGGGGTATCATATGTGAAAAGATACCACCACACACGATGGTCATGCTCCGAGACCGTGAGCGATCGAGTTCTAAGACTGTAAAATGCTCGGAGGACTAGCATGTTTTGCGGTCCGCTACGGCTAAACTCATTTGGCGGAACATGTCAGTCAATCAAGCAGTAACATACTACGTCGTGAAAATGCGAGTAGTTGAGATCATATAGCCTGATCCATAGAGTGGGAGTTGCCACAGAGATGGGCTCCACTTCGCCCTGTTCAACGTTCAGGCACAGGCCGAGTAGAAGCGGCTGTAAGCATGACGTTTCTGCCGTTGACGGTCAAAGCCCATATGGTGGCATCACGGGTCCAATAGTATCCGAGCGCTGAGCCGCATTCTGGAGAGAACAACGAAAGGCAGAGTCCCTTTGTAATCTCAGAGGCACCTGGATGCGAAGCTATGTCACGAAGGACAAGGGTGCGGGTCAGTTGTGTGTTATGCTTGCACAGGAATAACACTTGCAGAGTGCTGCATGTCAAGTCACCGTTGTCTTCCAGTTACGTGTGGGATTTCGCTGCGGATGCTATCATGATGACAATCACCAGAGGTGCGTGTGGGCCGGGACTGGTGAAAACCACAAGGTGTGACGAAATCTTCAATGCGATTCAATAACTTCCAGGTCGTCACTGATGATGTAACGGCGTTGATGAATTTGGACGGCGCCTACTGCCCAGTTCGTGGTGAAGCTAATTAGACTCGGTGTACCTGTGCTTTGATGAGGATTTCCACCGATGAAGTGAACGCAGCGAGTGAGTTCTGGGCGAGTCACGTGACGTACTGTCTTCTCCGTGCTTCCACTTTCGCTCCTACTCCCAAACGCTGTAATGGGATATAAAGCACGCAAAATACAAGACGCATCGAGCGATGACGACGCGCCTGAAGTTGTATCCCGCTCAACGTCTAAAGCCGACGCGAGACGTAGTCGGAAAGCCCTACGCGACTTTGAGGTGGAAGAAAAGGCACGCAGGAAAGCCCGTAATCGAGAGCAAGATCAAAAGTTGAAAGAAAGAGCGCGCGTGACCAAGGGCGGAAAGGTGGGCGAGAAGCTGAAAGGGGTCAGATTCGTGGATCAGGCGTTAGATGATGATGAGAGTGGTGAGGACAGAGACGAGGTCGACGACGATGTGGAGGCGAGAATGCTGAGAGCTATGAGGGATGCGGCGGACGAAGTGGAGAGTGGCGAAGAAGAGGAAGACGACGACGATGTCAAATTCAAGGGGTTTGGGCGTGGAATGGATTTGGCCGACGATATGGTATCGGGTTCTGACTCTTCCTTTGCGCAAGACGAAGACGATGAAGATGCCGAAATGTCGTTGGGAGAAGACGAGTCGATAGACCCAGAGGCACCAACGGATGATGAGGAAATGGACGGAGACGAGGAGAATACTTCACATCAAGCGAACGTCATCCACCGACCCAGTAGCAAAGCCGACTATCTTGCGGACGACCTATTCGCAGCTGCTTTTGCCTCCCAAAGTTCGAAATCGGTCCCCAAGAAAAGTGCGGACGTGACTCAACAGAAAACGGTCAAGAAACGACGGCAAAAATCCATCGCGAGTTCAAAAGACCTGGTGGTCGGGTACGTCACAACCTCTAGGGCGCTTCATGAAGCACTCATTCTAGGTTCAGTGGTCGTATCATCCGAACGTTACCCCGACCCTCCGATCCGCAGTCACAAGCCACAGCACGAACTGTCCCGTCTGCAGGCGCTCGTAGATTCGTGGATCAAAGCCTGGTCATGAAAGGCAAGGAAGCGATTGTCAAGGCCAAGAAGAGAGGTTGGGAAAGACGGCCAGGTGATTAACAATGATCTTGCGTCCCACTCACGCCTCTTGATAAGACAATTCTCTAGCAAATGTCGGCGTCATGAAATATCAGGGGGCGCCGCACGGATTCGCTCGCGGCACACTGAACATTGCATAAATGAACTACACTGACAAGGGTACAATCTCGAAAATCGGCGAGAGACTCGACGTCAAGGGCAGGACGTGGTTTCACGCGAACGGCCCTAGGTTCAGGCCGACTTCTGGATCTTTGGGGCTACTTTACCATAGTAACAATTCTGTCGTCCAATGCCAGCAAACCAAGCCAGTCTGACGTGCGTGTCAAACGATAGACACTTCCAAGAGGCTGAACCTCACCTCGCGGCAAAAGAAAGATGACAAGCATAATGTTTCCATGAGTCGTCGAGTTCCAGGACCCAAAGGAATACCGCAAGTGCTCTAGAAGGCCAACCCACGAGACCATAGTGCTGTGTCTTCGTCAATAAACTTGTGGACGCGTAGCACGCGAAGCCAACTTACTGCTGGACAGTGAACTCACCTCACACGACCGCCGAACGAAAGGCCCGCCAATGCCCAAAGACGCCGCAACGCCTGAGTGCATTGACTTCAAGGTTATCAGCCAGTGCTGTGCTCTTCAAATAGAAATCGCGGACTCGGAGGGACGTCCTATGTATACGTATACCGCCGCCTTTCAGCTCTCTTCAACTCTTTCCCAGAAAGTGAGCACTGAGGTTCTCGGAGTCACGTCGAACCTCCCGTTAGTACTTGTACGCAGGGCAGTTTAGTACGATTCCCGGTGGGAGAAATAACACACTTGTCTCAGTCGCGGGGAGTCGGAGGAGAAACTGAGGATATAGTTTTGAGATTTGGTGCGGGGGGTAGGACACTTACCTTGAACTTTGTCGTGGAACTGTTCACGACGAAGCGATTCAGAAATTTCAGGTCGTACTTCGCCTGACAAAGGCAAGTCCCCGATGCAGAGGGTTTATCCTCAGCCTTAAGACTCACAAGAGGTTGCTGGCTCGTCTCGGCGGTTGGCAGTTGGTCTTCAATGGTTTGGCAATACCAAATGGGCCAGTGCGGCAGCCTGGGACTCTGGTCTCAATAACACGAGCGTCGGGATCGGAAACATATGACAGCCGAAGCCGGTGTTCTTCCCCACAACCACCCATGGCCATGTGTCGTGATTCGTTGGTCTCGTTCTTGCGTGCTCCTGTCACCGACGAAGATGGTACACAACAAGCACAGAAGAACTTTCATAATCGGATGCGGATGCACTGCCTTCGTCAAGGTACCTGTCTATCTATCCATTGAGAGTGCGTGCTCAACTCACTGTTATGGCTTTTGCATGCACCATGAACTTTGAAGCCCAGAGGTCTGAGAACCACTGAAGATGTGAGATTCATTAGAGAATGAAAGTCGTCTACTTGCACACGTCTGAGAACCATTTATCAGATGGGCCTAGAAGCTACGACAAAGGCATTACTCGACGCAGGTGAGGCTCGTTCCGTGTTCGAAACGTGTGCGACACATGACGCTACGTTGTAGGTATCACGTACGATCAAGTCGAAACCGCCTTTGTTGGATACTGCTATGGCGATTCGACAAGTGGACAGGTCAGCCGGCTTTCCTACTCGGTTCTTTGTCTCTCTGACGAATCCCCGTTCCTCTAGCGTGCCCTCTACAACCTTGGCATGACCGGGATCCCCATCACGAATGTCAACAACAACTGTTCTACCGGTAGCACAGCACTGTTCAACGCCAACAATGCTGTCAAGTCCTCTCTGGCGGAGTGTGCACTTGCTCTCGGGTTCGAACGCATGGCTCCAGGAAGTCTAGGAACTCACTTCCCTGATCGTCCATCTCCCACTATGCTGTTCGGTGCTAAAACTCAAGAATTGGAACCTGACATGAAGACGGGGAAGAACTTTGGACCAGGCGCTCCAAGGATGTTTGCCAACGCGGGTCAGGAATACTGCGAGAAATATGGTGCCGATGTCACCCATCTTGCCAAGATAGGTACGTTCCCCTAGGTTTGGCGACGATGCACAAGCTTGTCGGCCCATGACATTCCAGTCGCTGAAGAGCGATAACACGACAGCCGCGAAGAACCACAAACATTCGGTCAACAATCCATACTCACAGTTCCGAAATGGATGGACCGAAGAACAGGTCCTGAATTCGCCAAAGATCAACAACCAGCTGACCAAGTTCATGTGTAGTCCAACATCGGTAACTTATACTGCTATTTTCTCCAGCTACCGCTAAGAGAGTCTGTAGGACGGTGCCGCTTGTTGCGTTGTTGCGTCAGAGGATTTCGTGCATGCCCATAAACTCGAAAACCAGGCAATCGAGATTGTTGCGCAGGCACTCGAGACAGATAATCCGGCTGCCTTCGAGTCCGGGAGTGCAATGGAAGTGGTTGGGTACGGTATGACAAAACGATGCGCCGATAAAGTTTTCGCCCAGGCTGGTTTCGCACCAGGACAAGGACGAGATGAAGTCGGCGTGGTGGAACTCCACGACTGTTTTGCTGCAAATGAGGCATGTAATGTTTGTTTTACTTGCGACCTCTTGATCACTCCGCTTCTCAGCTCATCACGTACCCCGCGCTTGGACTTTGCGCCGCCGACACAGCCCACAAAATGGTAGAGACAAACGATAACACAGTGAGTTAAACGTGTTCCTGTTCTTCCTTGCGCCCTTTCGAATACATTTTTCCCGTGCACAGTACGGTGGGAAATACGTCGTGAATCCCAGTGGTGGGCTTGAAGCTAAAGGGCACCCGCTCGGTGCCACAGGTTTGGGCATGCATTTCTATATCATCAGTGTGTTTTCTATTTTCTCTCATATAACTTACGCTGACCCGATCGTGGTTATAAGTGCAACTTCGTGAATGTGAGTCGATACATCATCGTGTTCATCCACAGCCCTGGTGCTAATTATATGCAAGGGGCCGGTCCAATGCAGGCACCGGGACTTTTCACTATTTCAGACAAACGTGGAAAGTATGGGCTTGTGCACAACATTGGTATTGGTGGTGCGGTGGTGGTCAGTCTCCTGCGCCGTCCCGAATTTTTCAGACCGGGGGGCGGAGACGGGCGAACAAGGTACGCGTCTGCATCTGTTCGACGTCATCAGCGCGTTTACTGACTATGCATACCTTGTCGTCCGACATAGATTGGGATACAACCATGGATGCGAATGCCGGCTTGTCACGCTTGCAGACGTGGACAAAGTCAAGTCGAAGAATTCGTCGTCATACGTGCTCCAAGCTGCCAGGCTATGAAGAGTCGAGCGTTGGATTTGTCGCAATATCTGCAACGCAGGACTGTAAGGTGTACACTTGCGCTGATGGGATTTCTTCGCATAAGTGAAAGGACTTGTACGTTTGGTGGATTATGAAATTCATAAAAGTCTGTAAAACCATTGTCAACTGCCCTCCAGTAATATATAGTGTTCCACAAAAGAGAGGTCATGAACCTGTCCCGTCCCGACGTGCAAGACTCTTTATAACAGCTGAGACGTATGATGTAGTCTGTGATCTGCGGCACTGAGAAACAGCGAGCGACAAAGTTGAGCTCTTGGTTGTTTCGTATCCGCCTACTCTAAATATTACATCGACCCTACAACCTGCTCAAGGACCAGTACAACGACTTTATGTGTTTTTACACCTCTCGACAGTTTGCATGTTTATGCCACCGACTGCCTGAGTGCATCTCTCAGGAAGTTTGGGTATCCATGATCCGCCTCTTCTGCGAGTTCCTCCTTATACTTTTTCAGACCTCCACAGAAATTGTACGCTTCGATCCGCTTCCCGGGCACATTGGCACCCATCCAGAAACTCGCGACCTTGGGCACCAACGTTGCCCTGACCAGCTCCTCGATGTGGTCCTTGAAAGCTTGCGCCGCCTGAGCGGTCGGGTGGAACTTGGTAATGCCCTTATGGCGAAGCCAGTCAATGGCCTCGACGACCCATGTGCCCTGAACCTCTCCGCACGAAGGCCCGTTGCATATCGCCGTCGGAGCCTGTGGGCCGTACAGGAAAAAGAAGTTTGGAAAATTGTCGACGGTGATACCTAGACTGTTCAACGTCGGATTCAGCACGCACATCCCACCTCCAGTCAGAACTCGGGAGGACAACTTACTATGTCTTCACGCCGTCTTTCCCTCCCCAGTGTTCCTGGATCGTCTCGCCGTCCAAGCCACGCATGTCAATATCAAGAATACTCCCGACGTGAGAGTTGCCCCCTAAATCGTTGATAACTCAGCAATTCCTACCTCCTTCATGCGTGGAGAGCATAGCACACCTGTAGCAAAAACAATAATATCCAGGTCGATCTCTTTTGCGGATGTCCTGACCCCAGTAGGGGTGACCTCGAGAATGGGTGTCGCTTTAACGTCAATGATCTCGACATTATCACGGTCACAGACTTCGTAGAAGTTCTCCTCCAAGGATTGGTTCTTGCATCCAATGGGATACGGTTGCACCTCCGGTGCCAGAAGCTCACGCTTCACAGGGTCCTTGATCCGTTCACAGACTTTCTTTCGCCAGAATGCATACACTTCGTCGTTGCAGGCTTGATCCATGACCACATCCTTGTAGTTGCCGACTGCGTACAGAACCGCGTCAGTAGAAGGTCTGGGAGCGCCATCAGTACACTCACGTGCGAAATGGAAGCCACCCATGTCCCATAATTCTCCGAAAATGGCTTGCCTCTGTTCCGGAGCGTCTTCCATCATTGGTCTGTAGATAAGGTCGAATACAAACCCAGAGAACGTATTGATTCGTTTCTCAAAGAGCTGCTCGTACACAGGTCTGTAATGATCTTGGATTTGCTTGTTGATGGCATATGGCCTCATAGGAATGGCTAAGATCGGAGAACGTTGGAAAACAGTCAAGTGTTTTGCCTAGTAGATATAAAGGTAGGTTGATCCGGAAATAGTATAGGTCGGACGTACATGTGGTCCAAGGGCTTGAATGACTTGCACACCACTCGCTCCTGTACCGACGACACCAACTCTCTTTCCAGCTGCCTCATAATCTACAGGCCACCGCGCTGTGTGCGTGGCCAATCCTTTGAACGTATCCAAGCCTTTGAGTTCGGGAGTATACGGCTTGGAAGCAAACCCCTGTGAAGTCCGCGATTAGTGAAAGAACGAACGGTACTCTGAAATACTAACCGTGCATGGGATCAGATAGCGAGCCGACGCCTTGTAGACGCCGTGCTTCCCTTCTGCCGTGACGTGCCAAATGTGCGACCGATCGTCCCAGTGGGCACTCCTGACGGTTGTATCAAAGCGACAATCCTTGCGAACGTCCATCTTGCCATCAACGTATGCAAAGTAGCTTTGAAAAATGGGCCTCTTCAGCGTACGATCACGAGGAACAACCTAGCCATACCTTTGCATTTCTTGCCAATCAGGGAACTTTTGTGTCCATGACCACCCCTTCCAAAGTTCTGGGAGGGAAAATTCATAACAAGGGATGTCGCTGTCTGTGCGGGCACCAGGGTATCTGTTCCAATACCAGGTCCCACCTAGATCTGACGCGGTCTCCAGGACCTTGCACTTCAAGCCGAGCTTGCGCAAGCGGATGAGTACATAAATCCCGTTAAATCCGGCACCGATAATGATTGCGTCATATGGTTCTTCGGTCATGAGAGGAGTCGAGATTGGGGAGCCTGCTAGACTGCTTTGAGTGAGGAAAAAGGGAAAGGCCAGTGATTCTCGATGGGCCCGTGCCATAGAGATGAATACGGCAACTGGTCTTCTTTTCCCTCGATTAAACGCCACTGCGAACAAGGCTGTCCGAGGGTGACCACATCATGCTACATGTTTCGCTATTGTGAACCTCCTATCACGATAACACCGGTGCTAAGAGTTGTTCGCCAATTCTTGACACTGAAACGATAAGGGATTGTGGACCAGTGAAAGGGTTTTTGCCAGATAGGTTTCGTATGACAGACAGACCAACGTGCACCGCAGACACTGCCAGGGAGCTTGAGAAATTGAACTTCCGCTCCAACTGGATTATAGTCTGAGCAGGGAGTGGGAAAATCGGCAGCAAGATCCAAGGATGTTCCGAAAGGTCTCAAAATCCACGTGTTCCACTCTACAGGTATTCACGGACTCTGTCAGAGCATCCCTTGGAACACACAAGCATTGGTACCCACCATCTCGCTAAACTTATGTGCCACTCCTCAGGTTGGAATACTTCCCCATATGCTGACGAAGTGACTTTGTGGATGAGGTCCTGTGAATCCATTTTGAGATGCTGCTGTGGTCTTTGACAGCATGGTGGTTCAAGTAGTAAAGTGCGACCGAACTTACGCTTCTTGGACCACAACCTCTGGCGACACGGCTGGAACATCGTAACCAGAACCGTTAACTTCCGACTTCAGGCAGTGACTAAGTAGTAGGAATTCCCCAATGTGGGGTGAGCATTAGTGGTTCCGCTTACAAGAGCAATGACTCGGATGAGATTGTGCCATTATGGAAAGAAGTCAGTGCGGACGCGCTGTGGCCCGGGCCCAGGCACTGACTTATGCCGTGACATTCAATGTCGGTCATGGACTGGGGCATAGAACCGTAATCTCTAGTACGACGCAGAGAAGCAGGAGTCCTAGTTAGTCCGACCTGGCATTTGCACAACATTGAACTTTTGCAGTGATTCAATCCATCGTATCCCTGTACATACTCCGAACGTTACACTGACAGTCTGCGATCTGCCACCAAGAATCGGCTACGACTTTACTCTTACACCTCCGGATGACAACTCGTATGTTTATGCGACATTGGTCTGCCTGAGTGCGTCTCTCAAAAAGTTTGGGTATCCACGATCTGCCTCCTCCGCTAGCTCCTCCTTATACTTTTTCAGACCTGCACAATAATTGTACGCTTCGACTCGCTTCCCAGGCACGTTGGCACCCATCCAGAAACTCGCGACCTTGGGCACCAACGTTGCGTTGGCCAGCTCGTCGATGTGGTCCTTGAAAGCTTGCGCCGCCTGAGTGGTCGGGTTGAACTTGGTAATGCCCTTGTGGCGGAGCCAGTCAATGGTCTCGACAACCCATGCGCCCTGAACCTCTGCGCACGAAGGTCCGTTGCACAACGCCGTCGGCGCATGGGGGCCGTAGACGAAGAAGAAGTTCGGAAAATTGTCGACGGTGATGCCTAGACTGTTCAACGTCATGTTGAGCGTGTGTCATTTCACCTCGAGGGTGACTTACTATGTCTTCACGCCATCTTTCCCTCTCCAATGATCCTTGATCGTCTCGCCATCCAAGCCACGGATGTCAATATCAAGGATACTCCCGACGTGAGAGTCCCAACCTAAACCGATTCCAACTGAGTGATCCTTGGATTTTTTTCATGCGTAAAAAGCGGACGGACCTGTAGCAAAAACGAGGATATCCAGGTCGATCTCTTTTGCAGATGTCCTGATACCAGTAGGGGTGACCTCGAGAATGGGCGTCGCTTTAACATCAACGATCTCGATATTGTCACGGTCGCAGACTTCGTAGAAGTTCTCCTCCAAGGATTGGTTCTTGCATCCAATGGGATACGGTTGCACCTCCGGTGCCAGAAGCTCGCGCTTCACAGGGTCCTTGATCCGTTCACAGACTTTCTTTCGCCAGAACGCATACGCTTCGTCGTTGCAGGCTTGGTCCGTAAGAATATTCAGGTAATTGCCAACTACGTGCAAAACTTCGTCAACAGAAAGTCTTGGAGTTCCACCAATGCACTCACGCCAAAAATGAAAACCTCCCAGATCCCACAATTCTTCGAAAACGGCTTGCCTTTGTTCGGGAGTGTCTTTCATCATCGGTCGGTAGATAAGGTCATATACGAGCCCACTGAACGTATTATTTCGTTTCTCGAAGAGCTGCTCGTACACAGGTCTGTAATGATCTTGGATTTGTTTGTTGATGGTGTATGGTCTCATGGGAATGGCTATGTTCGGTGAACGTTGGAAAACGGTAAGGTGTTTCGCCTAGTCGATATAAAGGCACGTTAGTTTGGAGATAGTAAAGAATAGATCGGACGTACATGCGGCCCAAGCGTTTGAATGACTTGCACACCACTTGCTCCAGTACCGACGACACCGATTTTCTTTCCGGCCGTCTCGTAGCCAACTGGCCACCGTACCGTGTGCGTGGCCAATCCCTTGAACGTATCCAATCCCTTGTATTCGGGGGTATACGGCTTGGATGCAAAACCCTGTAAAGTCCGCAATTAACCGAAGAACAAATGGTAACTCGAAAAATGCAAACCGTGCAAGAAATCAAGTAACGTGCGGAAGCTTTGTAGATACCATGCTTCCCTTCACCCGTGACGTGCCAAATGTGCGACTGATCGTCCCAGTGGGCACTCTTGACGGTTGTATCAAAGCGACAATCCTTGCGAACGTCCATCTTGCCATCAACGTACGCAAAGTAACTGAGAAATGGACCCCGTTCAGTAAACGGCGACGGTGAACGACCAAGACATACCTTTGCAGTTCTTGCCATCCAGGGAACTTTTGTGTCCATGACCAGCCCTTCCAAAGTTCGGGGAGGGACAGCTCGTAGGAAGGAACGTCACTATCGACGCGGGCACCAGGGTATCTGTTCCAATACCAAGTTCCGCCTAGATCCGACGCAGTGTCAAGGATCTTGCACTTCAAGCCAAGCTTGCGCAAGTGGATGAGCTGATAAATGCCGCTAAACCCGGCACCAATGATGATCGCGTCATATTGTTCTTCAGTCATGGGAGTAGTCGAGTTTGAGGGGGAGCTTACTAGACTGCGGAGATGCGCTCAACGCATGGACCTTAAATACCTTTATTGCATCGGTGAGATACACACACTGGGGGTTCACGTACATACGTCAGATGACTCTCGATGCCGTCCTGTGAGCTCAGAGAAGCCAAAAGAATCATTATCAAGTATCTCACCTGACGCCCAAGAATTAGCAAAACGGCCGACCATCGTCGATTATCCCAGGAAGCACTTCGCAGGCCACGGAAGCTACCGGGGAATGAGAACGGGCCGAAAGCCGAAATAGAACGAATGATCATTGATCCCGCCTTGAACCCACTGGACGTGCGAGAATGCCGAAAGCGAGACATAACCCCGCTCTGGGAGTGCGAAAGCTAAAGGTGAATCCAGTTACAGTTCAGCCACCAGCAGATCCAGAACCGACTCCCTGTCGCTAGAATCTGCACGTCGCCCAAGGGCTTGCCCTCTGCTCACCAAATGCTGAGCAGATATGACCTCAAAATCCCCGAACCGGCCTATCCATCCGCACCGTCTTGCTAGCTCTCCCGGATTCCACTTTCACATACACTGCCCCATTCATTACCTCACTTCATTGGAAATACCGTCTGCTATCTTCATCGCCCTGAGCAAGTCATCTGAGGGACGCGACAAGGAAGGTCCCCCTTTCAGCGCAGTTCTTGCGGGTGAAGGCCCTCCGTGGGGTCATTGACGCGCGCCCCTGAGATGAGCTAACCAGGGTTGACCACGGGTATGAGGAAATCGCAGACTTGGCGTGCGCAGCGCCACACGGAGCAATTGATTGTAGAGAGGTGAGCCAGCGGGAGAAGCCGTCCAGAATGCCGAGAGCAATGCGAAGCGTGTCCGTATCTTGTGAGACTAACCAAGGAGAGACTACTTCCATGAGGTAACTGCTTGGGCGGCGAGATAGCGGGCCAATATCGTGGCCAGGCACTGGCGCTGCGTATGTCTTAATGGATGACCTGTGGAACTGCCATTTCTAGGATACAGTGTCGGAGCTTTTTTCCTCGTGGACATACATCGGTATTCGTGCTTGATGGTGTAGCACCATGCGGGTTGAACAGTAGTGGGGTCTTTGAAGTGAGGTAGACTTGCTGAGGGTGACAGTCGCGAGTGAACCCACCGCCACTGGCATGATCGACGCCATTCGGTAGTGCCCATCTACATAGCACAACTTGCAATGCGTCCACTCATCCAATACGACCTCGACGAGCCTCCAACGGGCCACTCCGCTCCCTCACCCGCTATACAACACCCCAGGCCTGTGAAGAAACGCAAACGGAACTACCACACACACAACTCCGCGTTTGCACCACCTGTGCAGCATTGGGACGACCCGGGAAGCACCTCGGTCGGCGTGGTATACGACGATGGAGGAAGCGCACCTGTTGCTGCGGGATCCATCACGGTGTCATACGCCGAAGACGAACAGGACGAGTGGGGTGAGGCGTATGGTGAGGAGAGAATGGATGAGGACGAGGGCGTAGCCGCGGAGCAAGAAGAGGGAGAGGACGAGGAAAGCAGACCGCTCACACACTCGGAGATTTGGGACGACTCGGCCCTCATCGACGCATGGAACTCTGCCGAGGCTGAATACGAGGTACCTTTCCCCCCATCTCTCCGTACACGTTCGCTCACATCCTCTCACACAAGGCTTACCACGGCACGTCGAAAACATGGAAAACAGAATCCGTTAAAAGATCACCGTTGTGCGTCCCATTTGTCCTTTCCCTCCTCCCGGAACTGACCCCCGTGTCGTCTACCAGATGGTACAATAAGCCCTACACGGCGCCCCCACCCAAGCCCCGCCCTAGCAAACCCAAACTACGCTCCAAACACACTGCACCTCAAGCCCAACTGGACGGCGAAGAACCCGACACCGCCCCGCTTGACTTCAACACCTACGTTCCAACACACGATCCCTCGCTCGCTGATGCATCCGCCGCCGCCGCGATCGCCCCCATCGCACCGTCAGCGTTCTTCGTCCCCCCGCCGTCGACGACAATGGTCAGCCGCGACGAGGCGTTCCAAAACGCGTTGAGCGCCATGTATTGGGGCGGGTATTGGACTGCGGTGTACCACGTGCGTTCCGTCTCTCTTTCTCCCCTTTCCGATTGATTCAATCCTATGACCAGTGCCAGAGCCAGACGAGCGGTGAAAGTAATAATGGACCGGCAAAGGCGACTGAGGAGGGCGCGATCGAAGTGGACGAGAATGAGGAAGATGGAGGTGAGGAGGATCTAGTACCAGCCCAACGATAAAGGGCACTGTCTTTAAACTTGACTCAAGGCATTGCGTTCCGTATCATCATTACAACATCCACCAGGTACGTTTTATATAAAGAGCAAACCAAAAGCTGTTAAACTACACGACAACTACTTCCCTCACGTTTACAATGCAATCTCAACGTCCAGCCTGGCCAGATATGAGTACACGTCGGGTGACATTCGGTATTTTAGAATCCCAGCAAACACCATCAACGACCTCGATTTCTTTCTCAACGAGGTTAGCGTCTGAAAGAACGTAGACAAGTCAGATTGGGGTACCCCGAGAAACATGTAAATGGGACGAGGCTCACCATTTGTCGTGTAGCCTCAGCAACAGCAGATGCCTTGACCGATTGGTGCACCGCTGCGAGCGAGTCCATCGTAAGAGGCAAGTAAGCTTGCAAGTTGCGCTGGAGCGCATCGTGTAGATCCTTGAACTCTTCTGCCTTGCGAGTGATTTTTGCGACGTCCCCATCCAAGGGAATGAGATCCGTCGACTCCATGATCTAACATCAAAACATCAGCTGTCCGAAATTCGGAACGGGATAGAAGTAAGTAACATACCTCGAGAGTGACATCCGGTCTCCCAGCGTTCTTGGCATTCATTGCCTCCCTCACTCTCAAAAGCTTCACAGCAGCGTCTCTATCCCGCCCCACAGCCCTATTCATCCTTTCATAGTGCCGTAAAATCTCGACAGCCGTCTTCTCAATCACCCTCCCTTTTTCGTTTTCCCCACCCGTCGTCGGCAATGAGAGCGTGCTCCCGAGCGCTTGCGCAAGACACGCGATCACGGTTGCATAGTCGCCCGCGAGGTTGTACAATTTGATCGCTTCGGGGATGCGGTCGTTGGCCTCTGACTCGCGTGCGGCACGTTTGAGGATTTGATCGTTGTATTGAGCCGTGTTTTGGAGCTGGATCAGCGAAGCGCCCTGTTCGATGACACCGCTCTACCGATCGAGAACCCTCATACCTCAGAAACACAGGACCCGACGAGGACAGACAGGGAAACGTACGAATTTCGTGCCGTCGGGTCTAAACCCACCGACGAGCTCCTCCCATGCAGGCCCTGAATGTGCCAACACGATAATGCGCCGAACGAGTTCCCAAGCATTCTCCGTGTTCTCTTTTCCGATGCCGTTACCCTGATCTGCAGATAAGCAGACGCAGTAGACGTATTGCAGTGCTTCTTTCGCATCCATTTTCACAAACTGGCGGACGTAACGCCAGATCAATGTAGAGAGGCTCAAAGCGGGCGGATGGAGAGGCGACAACGTCACTGTCAACGCGACTTTTGAACGACCGCTTAACGCTCAAATGATAAGAGGACATACGAGGGCCAAGCTCAGACGTCTCTGCGCGTGAAGGAACGCGCAGCAAACCATGATACGCCAACGCAATCGCAACATGAACCGCCTCAATTTCGGTTTCAGGGTGCTCCCAAAGAGCAGCCACAGCCTTGTAGGAGAAAGGATCAGTCGTTACCGCACTCCATGATGACGGGGACGACAAACCCTTTCAAATTGTCCACACAAGAGTAGTACACTCGCCCAGATGCCCTGATTGGCTGCATCAAAGTGTCGCTCGCCGTAGCTTAACAAAACCTCGGTCAGCCCACGAAGACCACCTTCCTCTTCCTCGTCAACCTATCTTGCGTCAGTTGGACTTGTGACGTATCATGATGAAGACACGTACCATTGCGAGCTGGAACCAAAGCCAATCTTCTGTTGTCATCGTGACCTGAGCCACCGCGCGTCTGGAGGGCTCCAAACGGCCCATTAGTTTGTACAGAGCAAGTTTGAACGGATCGGCTGAAGCGGAATGCAGCATGTGCGCGTTATAAACACTCTGTAGATGGTCCCTGTGCGGCTTCGACAACCTGTTGATTGAAAGTGAGACCTCGGTACACGTGAAGTGGGAGTTCTCTCCGGCGTACCGTCTATCCGGAGACTCGACCCAAGGTTTGAAGTCGCTCACAAAGGTGGCTTCCCGGTGTTCAATCGCAGCTTGACACCGAAGTGCCTCATCGAGGGCTTCCTGTGCATGGCCGGTACGCACGAGGTAGTATAGTTTTGCCCATACAGGCTGGCCAGCCACAAGCTATAACGGCATGGTCAGAGCGAACCTAAAGGAGAGTATACAACTTACTTCTATCCGATCCTCCCACTCTCCATTCCTGTAATATTTCATCAACAGGTATGCCCGAATCTTGTTCGCCACGCTCGGGTCACCACCAAGGCGGGCCTCTACAGGCCTTGACTGAATTGTCCTCTCAATGACATCCCAGTACTGATCCTCAAGTGCCTCTCTGGATCCTTTGGCGATTCGAGTTCTCAGCACAGATGCCTCACGGGAATCCAGATCCGCAAGGTACATGCGCGCGTATTTTCTTTCGAACAAGGGTGCATTGAGGATGTGAGCGCCTGCGTGCTCGACCGGGGGGAGAGCGGGGGGTTCGCCTGTGATTTTTGCAAGGACGTGGAAGTTGAACATCATTTGAGATGACGCGGCCTAACGGGGGCCGAATGTCAAAGAAGGAGACGAACATATGTTTCCACTTTACCTCGGCGTTGAGGCTCACGGCAGCTTGCATGAGTAGATGAATGACTGGACACGATGTTCCCCGTGACCTAGCTGCGTTCAGCTCGCCGATTGCACGGTCGTATGCCATCATCTTGCTCTGCATCTGGAGTGTCAAGCTTGGACCCGTGCTTGCCTGTCAATCAGAGATTTCAGAGAACGAGACAAACAAACTAGCGCGTACGTACGCCAAGGTTGCCCTTTGCATGGAAGCTCTTCTTCATCTCGGCCAACGCCTTGCTATCGCTACTTGAGCGACCACCCAGTTCCTCGAACACCCGTCTTTTCTTTGCCTCCCAATCCTTTCTGCTACGGTCCTCGAGGAGTCGATAAAAGTCCTCCTGCGTCTCCCTTCTGCCCTCTTCGATGGTGGATATGAGATTTTGTTCGTGTGCATGGCGGAGGTAGCCCGCGACGTCGGTGTCTTGGAGGGGTTGCAGGGGCGAAAAGGTGGTAGACGTGTTCAAGTGCGCGATCGAACTGGCCAACGCGGGTGCATCGACGTGCGCTTGTGCCAATAGGTAGTTTCTGTGCGAGTGGGAGTGAGCAGGACGCGCGGAATGGATGTGTGGCACGAGGCTCACGCTCTGTCGGTGTCGGTCGGCGCGGTCGGCTGGCGAGAGACGAGTCTTCGGGACTGTGCCTCGATCTGGTCGAGGGAGAGGTTGACGGAGGGGAGGTCGGGTCGAGAGAGATGGGTGTTGAGTGCCCTGGACGAGTTGAGGAGGGAAGAAAGGTCGGAGGCGATGTTGCTGGTCATCGTCGTCGTCGTTCACCGCCAGAAACAATAGTCCCAATCTATTTAAAACATACCCAATTTGTCCATGTTTCGGACCAGCTGGCACACAACAAGGTTATCCTCCTACTCCCATGTTCACCATGATGAATCGATTCAGCTCACGAAAACCACGAAAACCACTCGAAAGACAGGGCGTATTCGACCCACGCGATGCCACACGCGTCAAACACACTCGCATGGGCATATGGGACCTCTACGAGGAGAAGCACTCCGGCATCCCTCTACCAGGCGCCTCGCGTCTAGAGACCGCTTCACAGATGATACAGAACATCCCATTTGTATGGAAAATGCTTAAAGACGTATGCAGCATAAAACGCGGCCTCCTGTTGATGTTTCTTTACCTAGCCGTCGAACTCGCTGCCTCCCTCATACCCGCAGTCTCCCTCTGGTCAGTCTCACACACCTAGACGCGCGTCGACCTTTTCACATCTCAGTTAGGTATTCTGGGCAGCTCCTTCTCCTGGTACGATGCACTACATCTACATCCGATCGCGCCATCTCACATTCCACAGGTCGAGACTGCGGTCGAGAAACGCACAGTCGACAAGAATGTTCTCATACACGTTGCCGCAGGCCGTGTCGCGTGCACAATAGCCGAGCGTCTCCTACAATATTCCAAGTACCGCATATCACATCCCCTCAACACCGCTATTAAACGATTCTATGCTTCCCACATATTCCAAGCTATAGCACGCCTCGACGTTCCTACGTTCGAGGATCCTGCCATATCACGTCAACTCGAGAGTGCTTGGTCCACTTCCTATAGGTCCAGTGTACCCTGGGACACCATCCGAATGACATCGAGTGTCCTGACCACCATAATCCGAGTGCTCTCTCAGGTGTCGGTCCTAATCAGCGTAGTACACCATCAGCAAGATGGTACGCTGCTCGCCTTGCTCAGCTTCTCTCAGTCAGTCTTCCAGTGGTTCGGTGGATCGCGTTTTGCAGTGTTTAGTTCCTCAGGTGCTTTCTCATTTCACATCTCCTTTCTGTTCTTATCCTTAATTTATGATTAGTGTGGGCCGCGACAACCACAAACAATGATTACGTCCAGATGCAAGGCTACAAACATCTCGTCGACAACCCTCTACACCGCAAAGAAATCGTCGCCGGCTCCCTCGGCGAGTATCTGACGAAACGTAAGCTCTTTCTCCTGACAGATCTGCGAACCTTTGATTAATTGCTTGCAGTATACCGGCGCGCTGCTAGCCATGTTGGGGATGATGCTGGCGACTTTCCGGAAGTAGAATTCAATCATAGTATGCGAGATCGGTTGACGTTGACCTCCATTCTTCGTGAGCCAATGCGCGAGCTGCCTCAGGTTCGTCCATCTATGGCTGCCTCAGAGGCGGATAGCTGATCGCAGACATCAGATCGTATTCACTCTGAGAGCCGTTCAATATCCTGCATCCATACCCGTCTCGATTGCTTCCCTCACCCTCATCAATCACACTGCCGTGGCCTTTAGCTCAAGCCTATTTAGTCTCTACCAAGAATCAGGTTCCCTCGCCGAGCAATTTGCGAGCGTGCGCAAGTTATATGAAATAACCAATATCTCCAATAGAGTCGTAGACGGGACGGTATCGTTCCCCGAAGATCAACAGACCCTCCGTTATGGAATCTCAATTGAGTTTAGGCAAGCATAGGCGTGTACCATTGATAATATAACCTCACCTGCTCCCAGAAATGTGTCTTTCCGATACCCAGGTTCAGAAAGTTACGCGCTGCGGAACACCTCATTCAAAATCGGAGCTGGCCAGCTTTGCGTAAGCCCATGCCCGCACGACTGCTTCGCTGTTTATTGAAGTTTGATCCCCATACAGGTCATTGTCGGTACGAACGGCTCGGGAAAGAGCACGATTTTGAAACTCGTTTCACGTATATATGACCCGACAGAGGGCGTGATCTTCATTGATGATAAGGACATTAAAACGCTTAAACTTGCTGATCTACGCCGTGCTATGTCGATTTTATTCCAGGATTATACCCATTTCCCATTGACGGTGAATGTTTATTCTTTCTTCGTACCTTGGTGATTGACGACTTTATACCCTCTTCAGATTAAAGAAAACATAGCCCTTGGAAACCCCGATCTCGCACCGGATGACGACAAAGTACGCGAAGCGGCCCGCCTAGGCGGCGCCGAAGGGTTTGTAGACAAGCTCCCCGAGGGTTTCGAGACCTACCTCGACCGGCCCGTGAGGGACTATTACTCCCCCCTCCCTGAAGGCACCACTATGCTCTTTGGACGCAAAGTGGACTACAAACGCATTCGTGGGGCGGGTGCAATGCGTACGACGGACAAATCGGCGTTGAGTGGTGGACAGATGCAGCGCCTGGCTGTGTATGTTGACTGCTTCTTGCTATACTATCATGTTGCTAATGTTGCTCCCCTCGTCCCTCTGTTTTCACCAGTTCGCGAACATTTATGCGCTCGCTCGTCTCCGAGACGGAATGCCCTGTTGGTCTCCTTCTCTTTGATGAACCGAGCGCTTCGCTCGATCCACGCGCAGAGCACGGTGTGTTATGTCCAATCCTTCTGCCTTGTTCGCTCGTTCGCTCATCTTCTACAACCTAGATTTATTCGAAAGACTGCGCACCTTGCGCGGAAACAAGACCATGGTCTTCTCTTCGCACCGATTCGGAAACTTGACGCGCCACGCAGACCTCATCCTGTGCGTTCGCCCATCTCTCGCTCGCCTTCTGACGCGGTACGACTGATCGATGGTTCCCCAGGTATATGGACGATGCGGAAATCCAGGAAGCGGGTACACATGAGGGGTTGCTATCCCAGGATGGCGAGTACGCGCGGATATGGCGGATACAAGCTGAGGCATTCCTGTAATCAATCGCCGTGGTTTGTTGGGTTTCCCCTGCGTAGGGTGGAAATGTCATCGTGTATGCTCCCTGATCTTGTCTCACCCATTCATTGTTCGCTGCCTCCGCTTGCACAGCAAACCTAACAAGAGTGATTGTCCAAGATGGGTGGTGCTGTGTTTACATGCTAGTCTATGAGTGACTGGGGCTCTGACTAGTACATCCAAGGTGTTATCGACCACTACCTGAGCTCAATGGTGCCTTCTGTCTAGGGCACACTTCAATCACCCATTCGACCACCTTGCAACATTGCTGTATATCTCCTCCTTGCTCCTCAAATCTATCTGGGAGTGGGAAGTGGATCCTCTTCAGGTAAAATAGTACCCCGCATCTCCTTCAGGATCTCCAAGAACTTGATGTGAGTGATCTTCTCTGCTCAGTGCCACCAAACCTGGCCACACAACGCGCTGCGTTTATGGCAGTTACGCGCACCGGGCTGTCCGCGGATGGTCCGAGACATGAGTACAGTTCAGAGACCCTCGTGCACTGCCTCGACGTTCAATGAATGTCCTGGTAGAGGCGAATGCGCGGTATAGGTCTTACCTGTTTTAAGCTTCTTTCCTTATGTTAATGCGCCGCCGATTATTAAGTAATTCTTGTGACAGCGTGACGAGGCTCCTATCCCTCACGCCGTTTCGCAGTCTGTCACTATCAGCGTCCCAATTCTCTCTACAGCTGTCTCCGCACTCTCTCCCTCGTTTCCAGATGTCCACAGCTGAAAAAGGCCAGCAGCACACGTTTCTCGACCGCGTGCGCAACAGGGCCAATCACCACCTGAACCGGCTCGACAAAGAGGTCCGCATTTACTATGGGTCGTTCTTCCATCGAAATCGAAATCTGACCTCATTGGTATCTGGACAGCTTGCAAAATACTCAGTGCTTAATACGTTTGAACAACTCACACAGGTGTCCAAGATATTTTTAACTCTCGGCAGCGCCACCGTCGTCCTTACCTACGTAATCAACCCCATCGCTGCACCAATCTCGAATCTCGTTGGGTGGGCGCTGCCAGCCTATTTCTCCTTGGAGGCTTTGGAGTGCCGTGCGCCACAAGACAACAAATGGCTGACTTACTGGATTTTCCTTGGCTTCGTCAATTTGATAGAAAGCACTGTACTGGAGATCATTCTCTATCTTGTGCCCTCCTACTTTGCGTGGAAGACTGTCTTGGTAGTCTGGCTTTTGCTACCCAACTTCCGAGTGCGTGCTGGTGTCTTGACAATATTCCAGTTATGTAATGTTTATGTTCGGAACAGCGTACACAAGCCGTCCAGGTCACCACTCCCAAACCTGTCTTCGCAAGCATCTTGAGATCTTCCCGTGCCTTTACCCCAACTGTCACCACTGTGAACATGTCGCTGAGGTCGCCAATCCGTTGCTCAGGCATAGAGTCTCCAGCAAAACCATTGACAGGCGAGGTGGTGGATAACATCAACTTCCCCACTGTTGTCTCCCTTGATCCCAACCTCGTCTTCCCAGATATGGCACTCCCCCTTCACTTGAGAACGGAGAAGGTGTTGAAGAAGATTCTCTTGGCGTTCGTCAGGTCGGGTAGCTACTCAGAGCAAGAGGGTCGCTGGAAGCCGACCCAAACTATTCCTGATCTTCATTCTACCAACACGCACATTCATTCACCTTGTAAGCTCTATGGGCTATTCCTCAATATGGTAAGTTTTTTTCTTCCTTTCTTGTCTTGAGGGCAACATTTATGTAGTGCGGTTATCTAGATCATTAGAGAAGCCTATGCATGTCTTCCACCCATGGAGCGCCCTAGGACTCCTGTGTTTTGGCAATTTCAGGCTGACGCTTCGGTTGGGAGTAAACCTGATCTCTTCCTCCTGCCTTGCAACAGTGGTGGTAGCCTGCCATCACTTCAAGATATACTCACCACCTGTGAAGTCAGGCATGCTGATGACAGCACTGAAAATGCAGCCGTCTCACAGATGCTCAAAATGGCTACAATGGCATTAACATCACAATGCTTCCGTCGCTTCTATGTTGGGATGTCCTTGTCTGGACCAATGTGTAGGATTGGCATCTTCACCAGGTCCCTCCATGGAGTCACAGCACCCTTTGACATTGATGTTCACCCTCTCCTCTTCATCTGGATGGTCCTAGTGGTGTCTCTTGGCCATTCATCATGGCTTGGATTGGATGAGAACCTCATATCCACTCCTGAACCAAACCACTTCATCCTGCCAATTGGGTCATTCTCTGTCATCAACAGATCTGTGCTGTCTCATTCACCAAGTGTACTTGGAAGTGGGATGCAGGTGTTGCTTGCAGTTCCTAGTCTGGGCATGGAGAAGCCTTACATCATTGAAGACTATTGGATACAGGCCAGCAACAATCACTCCTCCAAACTGTTGCCAATGTCAAGCATCATTGAGACTCAGGAGAAGGAGGTCTTTGGTTCCACAGACACATTTAGTATCTTTCAAGGTTGCCTTTTCACAGAACACTGGGACCACAAGAGCAATTTTCCAGGAATACCTGTTCTTGCACACTCTGAAGTGGTGACCTGTTCTTTACCCAACCACCAAGGTGATCTTGAGCATGGGGAGGACACCACTGAACGAATCTTCATGCACTTCAACATTCCAGATCTTCCTCATGAACCACTGAAACACATTCGTGCTCTCTTCACTACATGTGCCATTCCAATTGTATGGTTCACTTGCAAGCGAGAACTGATAAATGCATTTATGGGTGCAATAGCTGGTAAGAATCATAGCTCTACACTGTGCTAATGTCAATATCACATTGCAGGCCACTATAATGCTTGGAAGAAAAAAGGAATCTTGCACTGTGATATCAGGGCCTCAAATGTCTGGATGCATGTTCAGTGGCCCACAGCAGAGTTTGTTATTCCAGATGCTATCTTACCATCTGGCATCTACCCTAAGAGGGCTGGTATCCTAGGAGATTGGGGTTATGCAAAGGATACTTTGGATCTATTCTCACTCCACTTCACCTCAGTACATTATCTTCCTCTCTTTATCCTATCAGAAGCTAATAGCTGGAATTTATAGGGCAGATCTGTTTTCAAAGCCACAGAACTTCAACAGATCAACAATACTGAGGTTATCCCAGAGCATGATGTACATCATGACTTGGAAGCTTTCTACTGGCTGCTGTGGATTATATGTGTTAACTGTGCAGGTCCATTTTGCCAACAACGCACCTGGCTACCTGATAAGGTGGACTCAACAATCCCTTCCACAGCATGCAGGTGTGCCTCCAATGGAGCTGTTGTTCCAAGTTGGGCAATTCCTAACAAGCATGCTGTTGATGAGGTGGAGATTTCCATCTGTAAACGGCAGGCAAGTCCACCCTCATTAACACATATGTTTTCCCCATACTTTTATGACAAATCTGGGATGAGAGTGGTAGAGGGATTTCAAAAGTTGGCAGCACTTTTTCAATGGACATTTGAACCTGGTTCAATGTCCCCTCCAAAACAAAAGATCACCCACTTGGAATTCTTGTGCATCTTGAAGAGTATACGGGATTCAATTTTGCCTGAAGAAGATCCTCTTCCCTCCCAAGCAGAGATTGTAGAGGCAAGAGAAAGATTCAATGTACTTTTGCAACGTAGTTAAATGCACTTCTTTGTTCAGTTATGTTCACTATCAGCGGGCACGGCTCGGAGGCCCTGATCCCGCGCTCCAATCCTTCATTGACTCAGGCTGACCAAACAGGGTCAAGATCTGTCCAGCTTCCAGAATGCGGAGATGCATCAAAGCCTTCAAGTAGCACTCATCACACCAGCGGCTTCTTTCCTTCATCTGCGTGCTTCCTGTTCGGTCATCGCGCGGGGCGAGCTCGCTGTCCATGACATGTGTCACACACCACTGGATACGTATGCCACGCGCTTTTTCGTGGACGGTTTTGGACGTGCCAAGTATGGTCCACCGACCAGTTGTCCAACGTCCCTCAAGTTCAACGCACGATTCCAGCCTCTTTTTTTTCGGCACTGCGCAAGCGTTCGTAACAACCACTGGGTCACAGGTACTGGCACTTTTGGACACCGATAATGACCATGAGATCACGCATGCTCTCGAGGTCATCCGTTGGGCGCCACCGAGCCTAGTGGTCTGAGGGACGACTCGGACGTGGTGCAACCCAGCATCGCTTGTCTGGCGTTCATATTCAGGCCAAGGTCGAGGGCTGTTTCGTGATGCCACATTCTTTTTCTGGTTTTTTCTTGATTCCAGCTATCCTCGCTTCTTTCGGGTTTGGTTGGTTATGCTTCAACATAAGGTACGCCGTCCATGTGTGTCATGTGTGCCTATAGCCTGGCGGCATAGTGTGACAGATTCGTCGTTTCAAGTTTCTGCACTGCGCACTCATGTATCCCGTCCGTGTCTGCTTGTTTTGATGCTAATCGGCCGTGTCTCAGAAACTCCCCCAAAAAACCATCATGGGAATTATGTCCATAATGCCCATATGCTAGTCCTTCTAGGTATGGTCACTCTGACGTGGTTCGAGCCTTTCTCTTCTGCCACCAGCTGGCATTACTCCGTTACGTCCAGTGTTGTGTATTTCGCAATGTTGGTATGTTGATCAAGCTTGACTCTGGTGACCTGATTTACATGTTCCCCGGTAGAATTGCTAACAGAAAACCCATGGTATGATCTCTGGTCTGCTGCATTCGATGTCTTGCTTTCTATTCTTCTGACGTGGCTCGATCGCAAGTCTTTTCCTCTCCGACTGTCTTCGTGTCTTGGTTCCTTGTCAGAAAACCGGAAAAGGCAAACGGTTCGCAACAAACCACGAAACGATGCACCCCATGACTCCTTCGACGACATGCACACACGCCATCACGGTAACCCCTACCCATCCAAGCTTGACGTTGGTCGGTCCATCTCTTACCTCCTCCTCAATTTAGCGCTTGCCTTGATCCCCAGCGGGCCCGTTCGGCGTCAGTGAGCCCCACCTTCACCTTCTGTCGGTCTTGACAGTATCTTGACTCTCAAGCCTGGATCTCGGTTGTCGTGCACACAAGCTTTTTTATCTCCCATCGCAGATAACCGGGTTCGGCTCAGGCTTCTCGACACCCAGCTGAATGGGACGGCGACTCGCGTTTTAGAACGGTGGCGCTTGTACTTCTGCATCGCCTTTCGCCTCCGTGCTAGACCTCGGGGCACGCTAATGATGCGCTTCAACTTTAGCACGCGACTCAAGCGCCGCTTCGACATGATCACGCCTCGTTGTACTTCTATAAGATTTCTTTGCGCCCATATTCCTTATCGCGTGCTTATTGCACCAAAAATTTCCCTCAAGGAATATACATTGAGGAAATGGGCGAACACCACGGACGGTGACGAAGCTTGTTCACTATTGGAGCCCACCGACATCAATTAAGGGCACACGCCTCGACGGTTTCGAACCACCCGTGGCACTGCAGCGTGATGGACCCGATCATTGATAACGAGTCATCACCGTCTTCTACGTACTCGCGTACTACGATACCCCGTCCCACCTCGACTTGAAGCGTACCACCACAGCACTGGCGACCCCAAATATTGATTGAGCCCAAGGCACCCCCACTCGAAAGTGACACGCCGTCCCACATTGACACCTTTGGCGCGCTCGGCAGACGAGGAATTGAACTGCTCAATTTTACATGTAATCACATATATCGGCATGCACGCTCGACGGGTGTACACGAATGCCGAGGCACGCCGTGTACGGAAACCCACCAAGAACCCGGAAACACCTGTGATACCCGAGCTGCCCTGACATTGTAGATGATCCGGGTGCCGACTATCGCCGAGGATCATGCCACCTTGTATCTGATTTGCTGGTTGTGTGGAGTCTGCAGTGTGGGAAGGGAAGGGTGTGGGTCTCCCTTGGTGGAGGCACCCCTGGACGCACGTGGTTCGGGCATCACCTTCCCCTCCGAGTGGGACCGTGACGCGGCGCGATGGTATTGGGTACTTTCTGTGGCTCTACGAGGTGCTGCGATCCCGTATGCAGGACGGCATGTCGCCAGACTAACCTACACTCCTCCCGCGAGCCCATGGCGCAACTCCGGACACGTGAATTAGAGTGGTGGATTCCGGAACATCCTAGAGCCACCAAAAGGGGCTGTGCCCGCTTAACGTTGGCAGCTAAAGTCAACGTGAGAGTGCCTATCACGCAGAAGAACGTTTTGATGTAATTCACACCGTACATAGTGTACACAACACAAGAAGACCTCATCAAAGGAGAAAAGCAACAAAAATAGGCCGAGGGGAACACATCCGAGACAGATCTAGCGCTATACTGCTGAAGCACACGACGACACGTGCGTCCGGATGAAAAGATGAAATGAACAAGATATACGTACACGTGAACGAGCGAGGACGAAATGAATAAACAAGACAGGATAAACGATCCGACTTCCCCTCGAGCCCATGAGGATTATGAACTTGGACGATCGGATTGTGGTCGTTGCGTCGATATTTGTTGCAGTTTCTTGAAGTGTTCAAACAACTGTTGTACGCTCTCGGGCTCCAGAACCATCTTTTTCCCGTCACATCGAGCCTTCTTTGAAAACTCGGTACACAACTCGTTGATATCGGCATCCTATCATTGGACGTGTTGAGAAAGACGCACCGTCTAACTAGCGAGACACGAACCTTGAAATGGGGACTCTGCGTGATAGACCTCCATGCTTTGAGCACTTCGATGTTTTCTGGGCTCTCCTTTGTCCGTGGGACATTCGCGCCTTGACAAGATATAATCTCCCCCCCAGATATATCAGACGTCTTGTGGAGTGTCGGATTCGGCAAGTCAGTAAATGGCGATGGACCCTCGGCGAGAATGTGTTTTGCAATGTCAGTGCGACTCAAGACAATGGGTTGACATGCGGGAGCATTGCCATTACTTTGCATGGACTCGGTCGCAGACGGTGGGCTCGCTATCGGTGACATGGACGTGTGGTCGACTAGTGCGTTGAAATCAATGGAGCTTTGATTGCCTATGTAATTTCCTCCAAATAATTCGTCAAGGCTATGGTTTTGATGTAAAAAATCTGTTTGTCCATTGTTTTGAGCGATGGGCGTGGTTTGGGCTGTCGACGTCCATGAATGGGAGTTGGAGGGCGAGGAGAAGTTGAAGGTAAAGTGATCCAGGGAATTAGCGGGACTTGTGGTATTGAACGATGTCGGCGACGGTGATTCGTCAACAAAGGACATGAGCAGGGGATTGTTGGCGATAGTCTTGTAAGACTGTGGCAAGGCATATTGGCCAAAGGGAGACTGGGAAGTGTCTGTTTGCATAGGCGCTTCTGGCTCATCGAGTACACTGAGCATGGAAGGGTCAAAGGTGGTAAGCGAATTCCAGTCGATATCCGTTCCATATTCAGAATGGTTCGAAGCGGTTTGAGAGGGGGCGGACGCGGGAGTGAAGGGAGAAGGGGCCGTAAAGAAGCTGAACGAGGCAGGCTGCGCGGTCGAAGTCGGAGTTGATGCGGGCAATGGTGCTGGCTTTGGGACCGAAAACGTGAACTGCGCCTGTTTCAAAGCGAGGTTTTCCTCTTGAAGGCGGGATAGGAGATCGCGCAAGTTTGTGTTTTCCGTCTCCGTGACTTCGTTTTTAGCTTCGAGTGCAGCCACCTTGTCCTCCAACTGGGAGAAATGAGGCGAGTGAGACAGGGGTAGGGTATCGTGGACTCACATCCTTGACATGCTTCTCCTTACGTTCTCGGAACGCACGCTGCGCTGCTCTGTTTTGCTCCTTGCGCTTGAGGAGACGGGATTCGTCTTGCTGCGATGACGATGAGGGACAAAGGGGGAGGGTGAATGGAGTGGAGTGGACTGACCATAGGGTTACCGGTCGACTTGCGTCTCGGCGGTTGGGACTTCCTGGCAGGGTTTGAGTCGTCTTCTGGGAAGGATGAGCGACTAGATATCAGTGGAGGGTACGACATACCGGTGTGATGGTTCTTTAGGCTTGGGCCGGGATCCATGTCGTCGTCGCTGGCCTTGCGTTTCAGGTGGGAGTCTTCGGGGTCGTTTGTACGTGCGAGTGGGGATTGGCGCCTAGAAGTGGAGTCGTTGTTGCTGGGCGGGCTAGGGCTGCTATCGTCGGACTGTGGGGAGTGTGGTTGGCGATCGCTGTTGTCTGTGGTGTTGAACTGCTTCTGGAGGAGAGCGAGAAAGTCGTCGTCTGGGAGCAAGGAGGGTGCTTGCGGTATGTCCCACATTGCGTTAATGGATGGAAAGTTCATGGTCGACTCCTGTGATCGTCCGCGTCGTCCACCTATCCATTTATTTCACTAACTATTTATTTATTTTCTTTCGGCTAAGGGTTTGCGTGTCAAAGTCTGCCGACGGCACGACACCGCTCACTCCGGGCTCAAAACTATGCCGCTATTGGACACCGAAGCTGCCTCAAGGGTTCCCTCCCATGCTGTGCGATACGATAGCATCGTAGCAATCACTGCGCGTCTCTCGGCTTCATTTAACATCGTACGACTTGTCCTGACTCGACGTCGGGAGGTCATTTTGGAACACACCTCTTCGTCTACTCCCAACCTGCTCGTTCTCCCCGGCGCCGCGGGACATTTTCTCCCCTGTCCACGCCAATCAGTCTTGCCGAGCAGATCAATCATATCAGCTCCGTTTAGAGTGCAGCACACAAACTTGGCGAAAAAAGAGTGACATTTCATGACCGCAATATACAATGGGCCGACGCTGTCAGATAAAATTTCAATTGGGCAACTCGACAGGACAACCTGACATGCATACACCTCTCCGCAGAGGTAAGATCTTGAGTCTTGTATTTTGTCACAGTGAATGATACGTCCTCTTAAAGCATCGCCTAAGAAGAGACGGATTTGACTGCTTCACTACTCGACGGCGAAACTATCTAGCGCGAACACGTAACTGCCGTCGTCGCCAACACGAACCGCGTCTTGACAGGAGAATAATGGCTTCCAGTTGTATTGACGTGCATCAGTTCCTCCGCCTCGAGTTTCGGCGACTGCGACATGTTCACGTTTTCGGGGTTCTTCGCGGTCACCTACGTCACTCCTTGCTTTCGGGTAAAATTGGCGACGACAGGTTTCGGTGCAAACAATGGATAACCGATTTGCATCTGCGATGTACTTATGGCTCAGCGTGGCGCTGAGGCGACGTGACCCTTTACCGACAGCGACGGAAATGACCAAAGCGTGGATTTACCGCACGGTTTTCGCACGAGAGAATTCGAGCTATCAGCCACCATTTGAAATGAGATTCTTGACTCTCCATTCGTGTTTTTTTTGTAGTGTAGCGAGGACTTGGGCACCCGCCTCAGTTATGCATCTATACAATCCAACGTACATTCATGCCACTTACTGGACCAAAGGGAGATGCATGAGTCCGCAGCCAGGCCAGGGAAAAACATCGCTGGGGGAGGAGACGAATAGTTCAAGGAAAGAGGACCAACTAACGTTTCTTTATTGGGTCCAGGGATTCTGGAACCTCGCACGCCCGTGACCATAGCGCGAACCATGGACAGTACACCGAGGGACTGAGCGGGTTATAGCCTTGTGAGATCAGAACGACTGTCCTCTGGGCGCGAATGCCTGCTGTCGAGAGTAGGGTGGTAACAAACTCACCAGGAAAATGAAAGACATCCAAAATCACAGTATATCAAGCCTGTGGACGAACGGTCAATCCCTCATCACCCCCATAATAACTTCCATCGATTAGCAGTATGAGTCACACCTGTAAACTTCAGTGAGAGGCATATAGACCTAATAAGTGTGGGAAGACAATTTGGTTTATTTATGTAAATAATCGTGATTGCCCTTATCGTTGATGGCTCTTTGTGGAGAGGTGGATCCACACACACAACACATTTTAGTCAGTGAGAGCATCAATAACACGGTACTCCAACGAGGATAAGATGATCTATAAAGTACTAGCTAGTTTGTTGACGCAGATCTAAATGGGACGGAATCTTGATTCCTGACCCCATCACTTGTTCGAGAACGAACCACTTCTCTTCCAGACCACGAACCTAGTATCTTTGGTGGTAGTCGACCCTCACCCCTTGTGTGGGCGGCTGCCCGATGTCATAGTGCCTCTCGAAGGAAAACAAAAGGTGTTGTGTGCATCTGATCTTATGTACTGATTCCAAGCACAGGCAGTGCGAATTGTCGAATGAGGGCACACACGAACAGTTGTCTTGCCAGTCAGGCTTCTGCTCTCGACGCTTCAAGTTGGAGACTGCTGCTGGTAGCTCGCACATTCAAGTTGATGGACTTTTGACACTCCCCCTCCATTGCTTTTCTTTTCTTTTTTTTTGGTACCTGACCTAGGTACAGGCATACTCCGAGGACGCCGCTAGATATTATTACGGAAACGCTCTAGTATCCACCAACACTTGCGTCAGCACCGGCACTCGCGTCAACATCACGATGACAACTTGAATAACACATTGATCTTCAATCTAAACAATTTATTTTGTGAGCACCACGGTACCTATAGCCCCATTAGAACATTCCCCTAGTGTAATTTGGACCTCAAATTCTGCTGTTGTGGAGTTCTCACCTGATGCAAGTGACGGCGTGTGAGAGATTTCAGGTGCTTATTCAAAACAATCCCATAGCTCCGACAAAATCCCAAAAATCATTACAAAGGTTGGAGGGGGTCTTCGTATGACATTAAACCCTCTCGACAGTCGAAAGTATCTATGAAATATGATGTTGTGTTGTTGTAATGTCGCTCCAGAATCTTGTGACACAAGCACCAGTGGATCACTGTAGTAAGTTAGAAATTGAGTAGAAAGGTAAAATTCCTACAGGGGTTGGACATAGACACAGAGCGTAAGTCTTTAAAGTAGACCACAATACATCGGAATAATATTCAGAAACGAGCGAACGGACTAGAGCTCAACGGACACATAAGAAAAGTAGTGAATAGCCTAGTGAGAGAAAGATGCACCATATATACTAGATCATCATTGCGCGGTAAAAAAAAAAAGACTACGTCCAACGCTTGTTGGAACAATAAATGGGTATCACTACAAAAAAGAAAAATCACGTCAGCAAAAATCATTTACAGCCGATGGGAAAAAGGACTCACGTAGTACTCGATCTCCAGCTGGAAGAGTTCGCCGTCAATGACAACCATCACGGTAGAGAACTGTCACTCACAAATAGAAAGGCAACCTTCTCTGGCCAGAGAATATTCAAGCCGACCGGGTTGTACAGCTTGGTATTTGACTCTTCTATTTTCTGCTTCAACCGTCGCATTTCCTGCAACGAATATGTCCTGTCTCAGAACGTGATCCCACTCACCATGCCTTACTGCTCACCTTGGTGTAATGCGACGTCATGATGAGACTTGACAACTGCAGCGTGAGCACAGTCAGACAATTGTCTAAACATGCATATTGTAAGCTATGAGCCGATATCAAGATCTCATTGATGTCATTGATTGTTTGATGAAACTGGGTTGGCGTAACCTGCCAGCGACAGAAGTATAAATGGCTCATGTTACACAGGTCAGCCTAGAAACCACGTACCCGTCCTTCTAGTTCGAGAGGAAATACCGGGAAGAATTGACACAATTCACCACCTGCATAGTCCCGCTCGATGCGAATTATTTCGCGTGGATGGTGGACACCTATTTGGCCGACCGGAGGGGTCCCAAATGCCGAGTCAGACGGTGGTGGTCCAAAATAATACGACGAATGTGGAATCAAAGGACGTTGACGGCTGTGAAAATATCGTATCCAACAATCAGGAGCAAAACACGAACAGTAGACGTACCTTCTTTGTAACGTCTCAAACTTCTTCGAGTTAAACGTCGAGTAATAGTCGGACGCATACGTTTCGTTGTTATCAGTGGGCGGGTCGACCTCATCCCAAGGTTGCGGCGTGGGCGACTTGAATTCGAGATGTAACTGTCGCATGTTGCGCCCAGTGGACCCGAACGTCCGCGATCGCCCCTTCTCGTTCGTATTCGAGGAAGACGCGCCGCCATGCACGCCCTCCAGCGCGACATCCTCTTCCACCTCCTCGGCCTCGCCCTCCACATCCTCCCGCGAGCGCTCCTTGCCATTATACCGCAACGGGTGCCATTCCTCCGCAATATCCACCTCCTGTGACACAAGTACTTCCTCCTTCGACACGTTCCCCACCTGACCCTTGCCATCTGTGCTCGCACGTAACCGTGGTAGCGACATCGGCTCAGTTCCGTACCTCGGCGCCCTCACATTGACGACCCTCTCCCCCAGTTCCAATCGGTCCGCGCTTGATCGACAGTGCACCTCGCCACTCGGCCGTCGCTCGCTATCACCATCCGCACTCGGTCGACCCAACCCCTCCACATCCGCCTGCGACCACGACGTCGCCACAGACGACTCCCCCATACCCAGCGGCCCCCTCATCGACGACTGCGACCGCGATGGCGAGCGTGAAATCGAATTCGATGCCGAAGGTGAGCGCGAGCGCGAATGAGACGCCGACCCAGGAGGCGACGCGCCTCGCGATGACCGGCGGGACGCACCGGACCTGGGCTCCAACCCTGACCCGGACACGCTGGCAGAGGTGCCCACGCCACTACGCCCACCCTCTTCTTCTTCCTCTTCGTGTTCTCCGTCGACCCCGTTTCCGCCCTCGTTCTCGTTCTTGGTGCGCGGTGAGCCGAGCTCCTCCACGGCAACACTCACGACTTGTTCCCCCTCTTCGTCGGGCGTGGATATGGCCACGCCCATACTCACCTCCTTTACCTCCCCTTCATCCAGGGCCTCTGTCTGGATTACAACCCCATTCCCATCAACATCCCCAATCCACGACGGTAAACGATCCAACGCATGTTTGACGGACACGTGCTCGAGGGTCGTCATGGCCAGGCAGGATACATAAGAGTTGCTTCGAATATCGGCTTTATCAACGGTTTGATGCGTTGATACTGGGTTGTTGTACGTACTCGAGTTGAAAATCGTAGAGAAGCTTGCGTGTGTTGGGCGCGTAATGGAACTGTGCTTAGATGAAAGTGTTGACCGAAATGGCGTGTGGTCGGCGTGTAAAAAAGTGAACAGCCATTCAACACGAGTCGACTCCAAATCATTCCGGAAATTCCATAGGCAAAAATAAAGGATCAGTTCTATCAGGCGATTGCAAACGAACTACATGTACATATGTGCGGTAATACATAAGTGATTTGGGTCTCTGCGTGCAATATTTCATATCATAGCATTATTCGGTCATATACAGGAACGCTACGTCCCGCGGTCACGTCAACAAGAAACAATAAAATGAGATTATGCAGGAGATGGGTCCTTCTTCTCATGCAAACGCGGGGGTGACGCGACAGGTCGAGCAGTTGGAGAACCCGCAGCTGGGTTCATCACATCAACCAACTTTCCCCTCGACGGCGGAGTAGGCGACCGCCGATCAATCGCCATTCGGTCATCTGTGGGCGAGGGAGCAGTCGACGCAGGAGACAACGTCGCAATGGGAGGTAGCGCGATCGCCGCCGCCGAGCTGGAGTGAGACCCGTGACCGGCACCGATCGGACGCGGGTGTGGAGGCAGCGACATCGAAATGGCAGGCGGACTGGGCGGGTACGGATGTCCAGCGTCAGCGTGCTGGCGAGACTCGGGAGAATGAGACGCAGGTTGCGTCCGGAATGGGATCGGCGAGGGACGGGAGGAGGGAACGGGTGTTTGTCGGCCGGTAGGAGATGGTGGCCCACGTTTGATGGGATCCACTCGTGTGCGTTTGTTGTCCAGCTCATCTACACCTGGGCTCAATGGACGTTTGAGAGATGCTCCGCCAGGGGGAGAAGGACGACTACCAGATGTAGAGACCGACCCGCGATGAGAGATCCCCGGCCGTGGAGATGTCGCGGTGTGCCTGCTGCCATTGGATAACGTAGGCGAGTGCATCGGCGCACTGTGAGATTGGGACAAGACGACGAGCGCATCCGCGACGCCCTCATCGTAGTCTTCGTCTACCACACGCGAAGGAGGACGAGGTGTTGCAGCAGTCGGAGAAGGTTGGAGAGAACGACTGCCAGAACCGTTCGAGCTAGCCGTGTCCTGCGCTTCCTTCGCAGAAAACGACCCAACTTTGAAAGAAGCCGATACGCTTGCAGGCTGCTCCTCCTTTGCGCGACGTTGACGCTTCCTGCGTTCCTTCTTCGGGAGGTCTCCAGACATGCTCTGGGTGTCCGAATCTTTCTCTTTGGTCTGTTTCCTCCTTCGATCCTTCCCATCAGGAGCGGGCGTCGAGTTGGGAGACTCGGACATGCGCAGGCTGCTCGTGCTGCTCGTGTGAATAGGAACACGTGGAACACCCTCCGGGGATGTGGCCATCACGATTGACTGTGGGCGTTGTTCGGTTGCTGCCTCCGTCTGCCTTGGCGCCTCGCGCGCGTCAAACCGGGCTGGGTCGTATCGCCAATGCCCGTTCTCACCCGGCGCAGAAGGTCCGGCCACAGGAGAACGTGGGTGAGGGGGACCGCTAGGCGGCTTCGACTCCCAAAATACCCGTGGATGGTGGGCGCTGGGGTGGGCAGAACGTGGAGATGTTTCCATCGGGCTCACGCCACGACGGTGAGGTCCGGGTGAACGCGACGGGTAGTAAGGCTGCTGCGAATGATGTCCAGAGTATTCTGGTCTACCACGTTCCCAATCACGGTGGTCCGGTGGCGGCCCACGACGCTCCCATGGCATGTCACGCTCGCGTGGATAGGGAGACCGCGGTGCAGTCGGTGCGGCGGGTCCAACCGGTTGACGGCTTGAGGGGGGATACGATGACTGGAATCCGGGTCCAGGAGAACGAGCGCGCGGTGGGGGTGGAGGCGAGGCGGATGTGGATGGTGCACGCATTGGGCGATTGAAATATTCTCGACTATGCCCCGTGTTCGCACGGGCGGCGGAAGCGCGCAGCTCCTCAGTTGGCACTTGAGGTTGTGGAACGGGGTGATGTAGGAGCAAGTTCTGGTGACCAGCTGGGCCGCGGGTTGGGGCCTCGCGAGGACCCGAAAAGTCACGAGGATGGGGTGGGCGGTCCACATCCATCGGAGCCAACGGCGTGTGGGAGGGAATATGACGCGACTCATCAAGAACGACAGGCGGCGGAGGACCACCCCTGAATGGTCCGGGAGAGGACCGACCTCCAACTGGGGCAGATGGTGGTGGCAGATGAACGTTATCTCCGTTGGACGGTCCACGAGAGTCGGACCTGAACAGAGGACGTGAAGCGCTCGACGTCGACGTCGACTGCAGGAGAAGAGGGGGTCCGGTGAGACCCGGTGGGGGTACGACAGCACTGGCGTAAGCAGTCGGGTGAACGTCCTGAGGTCCGGGTGCGGCAGGTAGTTGGCCACCCGTAGCTTGCGCGTTCTTCAACAACTGGAGGCGCTGTGATATGACATGGTTGCCAGGGTCGAGTTCACTCGCCCGGGCATAAGCGTCGATGGCGTCCGAGATCTGGTTGTTGCAACTCTCATAGAGACTGCCGAGATCAAACCAGACCTCGGAGATATAAGGGTTGATTCTGATGGCCCGCGAGTATGCGTCGAGAGCATCGCGGAACTGATTGATCTGGAAGTACAAAACGCCGATGGAGCACCAGAATGTCGGATTGCGACCGTCGCGATAGACGGCCTGTTGATACGCTTCGTAGGCTTTATTATACTTTTGTCCCGCCATATAGGCACGACCGAGGAGATACCAGCTTTGAGCATCGGACGGGTCTGTGGAATAAAATGAGTGGGACACCGTGAGACGAAGACGACAATTTACCAGCCTCGAGACTCTTGGTAAGATATTGTATGGCGAGCTCCTGGTTCTGGAACGATGAGCCGTCTTGGTGATACAGCCAACCCAGCTGCTGGAGGACTTTGGCGTGTCCGGGGTTGTCAGCGACGACGCGTTCGTATGCGTCTTTAGCGCGGACATGCTAGATCGGGATTTGGTTCATCACATGATCCGAGTAGAAGGAACAGCGGGCTCACGTCTTTTTGTTGTTCGTAAACGTGGCCGATCTGGAACCAGATATCGGCGTGGGCGAGGGGGCTGGGAGGGTTGCGGAGAATACGATCGAAGCAAGAGAGGGACTCGTCGTATTTGCCTTGCTGTTTGTAGATGATGCCAAGACGGAAAAGGATTTCATTCGCCTTGTCGAAGTCTAATTCTGCTAAATGAGTACATAAAATGGCCAGAGGGGACAAGACAAAAGACCAACCTTTGTCCATCTTAAGGACCGACGCGAACGCTTCCTCGGCGTGATCCAAGGAGCCATACCGGTCGTAGAGTATTCCGATGCCATACCAGAGCTTAGGATCCTCCTGCACAACAAAGTATGTTACGCGTTGACACGTCATTGGAAATGGGGATTGTACCTTTGGGTTTGGCAGTAGATAGAGTGCTTGCTGATAGGCCGAGTATGCCTTTTGGAGATCATCCTGCATGAGGTAACAGTGACCTAACGGGAATGAGCATGGTGGTGCCGAGACGATACAGAAGGGCGTTTACCAAGTGCACTCCAAACTTCGCCGTTGTCTTCTTGGAGTTGGAGCACGCGCTGGAAGTATTCGATTGCCTGAAACGGAAAGGGAATGACATCAGCAAATGGACACGTGAAGATCAAGATCTGGATGCGATGTCACGGCGGTCCCCGCGACGGAAGTCCTCGGGTTTTAAAACAGGATTGGCAACCTACCTTTGGATAGTTTTCTTTGATCCGTGCGATTCCCGCAACCTGAGTCAGCCCTGAAAGGGATATCGGATTGTGCCGCAGCGCATTTTCATATGCTGTGATGGCATGTTCAAGATCACCCATTTGCTCAGCAACGCGGCCTGGGAAACATAAGCGTCTGATTCTCGGAGGAAAAAAAAGTTTGGCGCACCAATGAGAAGCCACGTTTGCTCATTGGCGACGGCGAGTTTATGAATGACACTCGACGAAGCGGGTGCCACGCCGTTCGGCGGTGCGTTGGGCACGACCACAGGGGAGACGATCTGATTAGCGGGTGGGGGTACATGGTTGGAGCCATTTGATAGGGCAGCGGGCGTGGAGGGGTGGGTGGCAGAGCTGCCGTTGAGATGGGGCGGATGCGCGGGTGCGGGATGAGGAGGATGTGTGATGAGGGCGTGGGGGTGAGGGTGAGAGGGTTCATGCATACGGACGTCCCGGTCGGCTTGACGAGGAACGTGTCGGAGGGACATGGTCGCCGTGAGGGAGGGGGCGCACCGAGTTGTGTATGTGACGAGGTGGGGAGGGGAAAGCTGTCAAACGCGGGAGGGTGGTGATATATATATGAAAAATGCAGGAGGGAGAGGGGAGATCAGGGCCCTTCGCACCCCAGTCGCACGATCAAAGACGATCAAGCAGCTGGTGACAGATCTCAGATCAGTGCAATCTCGCGTTGAATGTCTGATTTGAATATACACCGATATGGCATGACATCCTTGCCGTTCCTGCTCGCCCTATTTACGGCCACGTTGCCGTTGCCCGTCGCGGCTACTACTTTTTTCAACTGCCACAACATGTCCGCGCACACATGTGGAGTCCCATGGAAGCTTATCCAATCTTGGCCAACCGTGAGTTAAAGAGCTTAACGGACAACCCCTTTTCCAGCACCGCCATGCCCAGCCATGCTCTCCCTTTCGCCTCCTGTCCCGTCACCCTTTCTAGAATCCCTTCGTGGATCATCACAGGAAGGCTGCCAGTCGTCGGCCACCATGACCTTGGCGTTATGTACATATATCTTCACAATCTGGCCAAGCGTCCCTCGCCTCGCCCTCGCTGCGTTCCAATTACCGCAGCTCCACGTCCTAATGCGCCCACTGCCGGCGAACCATTCGGGACCATTACTGCATGCGCTGCTGGCAAGTGTGAGATCTCGGAGGCGATAACTTCGCCTCCTGACAATCGAGCGGCTACCGAACTACCGGTTTCAAGCTTCCTTTGATCAAAATATCTCAGTCTAGGCCGTTGACCGCTTTCTCGCGATTGGCATCCGGACAACATGAGCTGTCTCCAGGGTCCGCTTATTCCACATCGGGTAACCGATCGTGCTAAGTTCAACTCCAATACTTAGGCACGCGTGTTATTCCTTTTCTGGAAAAACGTCAACCCATCACGTGAGTAACTGTCAGAATGAATTACCCTATCAGAATGCAAATACGTGGTGATGATATTCGCTAGCCCACACCCTATTCCGTGGATCTCGCTCCCATCAGCCCTGCGCAACGTGTGCACATCCCTGACAGTCCTGAAGTTCAACGCGAGTCAAGGACAGTAGGTTGGCGAGTGATGAAAGTTTTTTTCACACTACGCCACACTGAGACAAATACTCCAAGCAGAGCAACGCGCGGACTTTGTCTGCCGCCGCAACCTTGTGTGATCATACCTATACATCCATTTTGATAGAATATTGCGGTACGGCATGCGTTCTTTGTTCTACAAGGAATGGCGATGTTGTGTGGCATTCCTTGCCCTTCACAATGACCGAGACACCCTTGCAGTTTCACCTTTGTGTCACCTGCGGCAGGTGACTCACAGCCTATCCCGAATACAGCTCACATTCTGATGCTGAGCCACTGTCGCGAATCACCGTCGAACCTGCACCGAGCCCTGGAGAGGCGACAGTGTCAACGCTTCGCCTAACGCGTCTGAGTACAGTTGGTTATGCAATTAGGTAAGCACAACCCAAGTCGCTTCCATTTTTTTTGCTCCGAGGCGCGTAACAACGGGGCACCATTGAAGCCAATTTAAGACCTGTGTGTACCAGTTTGACTGCAGGTCCGCCGCTTCCCTGCAAGCACAGCGCCCGCCTGAAATCTCGATAGGCGGCTAGAGTCGTCAAATGAATCAATCAACACAATTTCCAGCAGAATTGGTTGTTCCGCCCTAGTCGGCTCGATGCAAAGTCGTTGGCAACTTCATATGACGAACTGGGCGCCGAGATCCTGTGACCACCATCACCGTATTACCCATCGCTTACGCCGGGTGTCACATCGATAACCCTTGCGTACGGATTAATAATCCCCCATGCGGAGCAGCCTCAGCCGCACAGTTGTCTAATTCGGCACGTTCGCGAAGGGATCGTCAGGATTATCCGGCCCGATATCAAATGCGCTGTGTCGGAGGATATCGGACGTGACAGCATCGTTCGCTAATTTGGGGACTGATACGCCCTGATATATATGCCATGTGGAAACTTCTCTGCGAAGATGGTATGCAACGTTATCCCTTGACGACTCCACCACAGGCCGTTGGATGCTGTGATCGGACGCCGGCTAGCGAAAAAGGAAATTAAGGGGCCCCGTCGCAATGCGGATTTGAATAAATACCTGCTCAATGCTTGCTTGTTCGGGATCCTCCAGCCCTGCGCAGGTCACCAGATGACGTGGGGAATTATGGGGGGCCGACATATAGGAGGCACAATAGATCAAGGGGTTCAAGCTATGGCAATTGACAGGCAATGATTCTTGGGTAGCTGTACACCGTCAAGCCCGGCGGTAGCGCGTATCGCTTGGTACCTGTTCGTCGTAGGTCGGAGATGGGTGTACTATGGGGATACAGCGCAGCTTGGCAGACTGCACCCAAACAGACCAACTGATATGTACACAACAATCTCCGCGGGAAATGTCTGTATCCATGGCAGATGGGCCCACGTTGCGTCGAACAAGCTTCTCCATCCGCAAAAATAGACTGTAACGTGATTGCTTCCCGACTTTCCCTAAACCATGCGCGAGGTGGTTGGACGAAGCCATATTCAAAATGGAATGTCCAAAGTCGTTCCTGTGCACAAAACAAAAAGGATTAATTTGGGACCTCGTTTTCTGATCGAAGTGCTTCGTCCTTCATAAAAGGCGTCTCGATAATTGAAACGTCCGTCCGCTCGGGCACTGTCAACAAGAGGAAATTTTGCATCTACTGCGGACAACCGGACAAAGGCCTTGTTTGATCAACAAAATCAGACGTTCGTCAAGCCAACGTCGAGTCGAACAGGATGTGCCACCAGGGAAAAAACCGCCGAATCCTGACGGATCGTGTTTTCCAGGCAAGCAGATCGATCAACCGGCATCTGTCAGGAAAAGTTGTTCCGGCTCCTACGCTGGGAACCCGTGAACAATCAGGGTGAATCAAAATCGCCATGAATATGCTCCGACGGTGTCCGAGGCGGTTCACTTGAATAACCGACGAAGACGTGAACGCTGAAAGCGGGGTGGGTGTGAAGATCCGTGGTTCGGCCCATAGAAAACCTGTATGGGATGGAGGAAGAGTTCTAATTCCACATATATGTTATAGGCGCTCAAGATCGCACGGACGAAGTTTTTGCAACAGTCCAGAAACGGCTTCAACCCTGTGTGTTTGGTCGTGTTTGGCTTCCATCCCAATTCCTCGTCGTGTTCCCCGTCCACGAGTTCCCTTTGAATCCGTCCGTAACCACCAACCCCCCCTATATCAGCCATGACCAGTGCGTCCCTACAGAGCACCATCGCAAGAATCAATGCACTGATCTTTGATCAGGAGGAAACCAGCGAGAGATGGACCGCCAACGCGCGGCCAAGAAACAGGCAGCCAAGAAGCCCAAGGAAAGCAATACCAACCTAGCCAAACGTAAGGAGGCGTAAGCATAAGAGGATATAGCCATCTCCTTTCTTCTCTCTCACTTGGCCGTTTCATACAGTGATGCTGAGATTCTACGCGAAAAGCAGAGGGTAACTAGCCTCGTGTTTCCGATTGACACGAGCGTGGTAACTGACGTAACATTCTCGCAGAAAAACAATGAGAAAAAGGCTGCTGCCGAGTCCACAGAACAAGCTGCGAAAGGTGCTAGCAGCAAGTAGCATCGGCGAGTGGCAGGTTCCGCGAGAATCTGTCGTATCCTTGTTGTTATTCACTGTCCGGCTAGTTTGGAGGATCATTCGGTGGGAACTTCTACACATACACCTTTGTTCTTCATCTGGCATGCAATATCACTTTTTTCTCTGCGAAACGCAGCTGTGGGCGATGAATTATATATTTGCTAACCCATCATGGCTATCGCCGCATCTCACGGAACGTGGATCTGGTAGCAGGCTCATGGAACTGGAGCATGCCACTCAATAAAGCCTTGAACAAGTCCCATGGGAACTTGCGAGCGCGATATGGAAACCGTCAAGACTCCGGTTTCGGATCGCGAGAGATTATCTGACCAGGAATGTCTCGCTCTGCCCCCGGTGCTTCAAAAGTACTCAGCATCATATCCCGGACTTTGCGGCGCTGGTTCTTTCTTCCGACTGGGCCAGCGTATGATGTTACGGAAACTAGCGGTCCACATGGCGTGGGTTCGATGGTGCTCCTATAACACCGAATGGAGGTGTCCAAGGCCCACCGGGACGGACCCGCAATTGTAGAGATCCGATTGCTTTTCGTTACATCCTGAACCATATCTTACCCTTTTCCTTACCTTGTCAGAGGTTGTCAGACGCAGTGACGAAGGCAATGGATCAAACTTGCCTGTGACATGTGGCAGATGTGGCATCCGGGTGGACGTATAAGTATGTATGAGTCGGTGCCTGTAGGCAGGACACGACCACTCGCCAAGTTTATGAACGCATGCACGTCCAAGTTACATCGCAGCAGACTAGCCTGAAACGCCAGTTGACATCAATTCCGAGTTGCCGTTGCGGTGCTGCAACCCCTTTGGCGAGCCCTAACGCCGCTAGAACGCATCCTTGGTGAGATCCGCTCTCAGCTTCCCACCCTGCTTTCCACCCTCAATCGGATCTCAATCCGGAGCGCTTGCGCAAAGTTGAAAAGCCCGATCATATCAGCTCGAGGTTTTGGACAACACATCATTTCTCACCGTCATAATCCAGTTGTCCGCAGTTGCGGCACCTCCTGGCAGGCGGCGCCTTTAAAAGCTATCCTTGCGGCTTCATTGCTGTGCCTTATCGCTTGCCATGTGGGACCTTGAGACTGACAGGGGTTGACAATAGCGTGTCATTCTACTGTCATCCTGTGATCAGGCAAGAGATCGTGGTGCGCGACGTACTTGAGCCGTTAGCGCGGATCTTGTCACTGTCAACGTGTTGACAGCCTCCAGTGACAACGTATATATTGCAAGCCGAACACCACAGGGCGCCGCCCAGACTGACTACGCCACTTCATGTGTGGTGACGTGCGTCTTTTCGAAACATGCCAACCCAGGCTTCGTTGCCAGCGGTTTGATCCTAGATAATCGCGCCGCAGAGTCACCGACTGATGAAGCATATTCCAAGAATGCCGTCCGTCGACCACGGAACGACCGCTCGGCTCGACTTTGCCGCATTCTGTTGACAAGTGGAATGTATAAATAGTGACGGGCCAGGCCAGGATCAATATGAATGGCGCAGGCCTAACCATTAAGTTCCAGGGTGACGAACCTTGACTTTGCAAGGCAATTTCACCGTTTCATTCCCCACTGGGCTAAATGGTTTGATGCGGTTGGCTCAAGGTTCAGCAAAAGGCGTGGTTAATAGACTTCTATTGGGCTATCCGGCTATCCATGTGATCCGAGTGGCTAAATGTGCAAGTAGGGCACGTCATTTCACTTTAATTGCCTGCCCGCCTTCCAACCGCCTTCGGCGGGGTGCGTCTTCCGGGGAATCATCCGTCTTTCCCTTTTGATATACCCCAAAATTGGGGTGTAATGGGAGATAAGGCTGATGAAACGATGGAACCGGTGCGACAGGATACGAACTAGGCGAGGAAGGTGGGTGATGACGTGACCGGTATAACGATAACAGCGTGTTGACAAAAAGAGTCAGGAAGGAAAGTGACGTCAACGAAAACACCTATAAACCGCCGAACAATTCAATCCTGTAGAGCTGTGAGAACATTCATTATGGTAAGGCACTTACCAGCGTTTTCCAACTGATGGGTTCAACGAAACCATTCACAACTTCGGCAATGAGTTCAGCGCCAATGCGTGCCCTACCAACTGTGGTTGGATCGCGGTTCATGCAAGTTTCCCAAGCGGCACATTGATGTGTCATCGCGGGAATTTGGTTAGTCTCGCAGTAGTTGTTCTTGTATTGAGCGGCGCAAACTCCGATCTCCTGTACGATATCTGATGGCGACCCCAATAAGCAGTGCTCGACCGCAGCTGTTGATATAGGAACATACCCATGGAATATTCCGAGATTCGATGTTCAACATCACGTTGAACTGTAAGAATGAATTGCACAAGCAAATACAAGAAGACGAGCACGAGGGCTAGGTTGAAAAAGAATTGGAGATAGCTATGCCTCATGAGATCCCCATTAGTACGACACATATATGTACAAGAGCTCACCCGAGCAGGACATATGGAGTGTCAGACTGAGGAGCTGAGGCGGAGGGCATGTTGAGGGTGTAGTGATTTGACGTGTTTTGTGTCATGGGTCTGACAATCCTGTCATCTTCACCGTCATCCTCGCTTGTTTGCTCCGGATCTTCGTCATTCCTCCTAGATTGAGACAAGGTGCGTGTTTTCTGTCGTAACTTGTACACCCTCCTCAGGCCACCCGTCGCCACAGCCCGTCCATTTTCCTTTTCGCTTTCTTCCATTTTCGGAGGACTCAGGTCGGACATGTCCACATCGCGAAGCTCCGGAGCGTGAGGCTGAGAGAACACTTTTTCGGGAGAGAAGTTGGATGGTGGTGCCCACGGATATGGAGTATTCGTTTGTGGTGGAGGGCTCTGGAAAATGAAAGGAACATTACGGTTTTCGCCAAACATAGGAGTGAAGGGAGGTGCGGGGAAGGCCGGGGATGCGGGGTTTAGGTCATTGAAAGGGCCTGGAGAGTCAACGTTTCGGATAGGCGGACATGCGTGAGGGACATGGCAACGTACGTTTTCGAGGCGTGTCTGGGTCTGCGGCCGCTGCCCAGACTGGCTTTGTGCCGCTGGAAGGGCGAGAGGTAAACTGAAAATCCATTGGTGCTTCCTTGGACCTGTGGTGCGCGTCCATCGCGCTGAGAGTCAAAGAACAACCTAAGAGCCATTAATTCCAAGTTTACGAGGATACAAAATGTGTAGCATACCTTGTGCACGTCTTATACGCTGGCTGGCAGGCGTGTCGTGTAGCGTGTCGTGCAACAGACCAAACTTTCTGCGCGTACCAAATCACGTGGTCAATAAACATCTGCACCTCGTCTTTCCCTGCCATCGACCGCCAACGCCAGAATGTTCAGGAGCGCGTGGAGAACGGCCAGCAAGCATTCGCTTCATTGGGCCAGGCAGCCAAGTCGCCGTTTTCACCCCCTTGCCACCAGCTGGAACGCACCGTCAGCGAACCTCGTGCCCATTGTGATTGAACAGACTGTGAGCTCAAATCGCTGCTTTCATGCACAGGACTGGACTTTTCACATTTGGAATTGCGCACTTAGGGTCGCGGCGAGCGGTCATACGATATATTTTCCCGACTTCTCCGTGAGCGAGTGATCATGCTATATGGACCAGTGAGGTTAACTCGTCTTGATCCCCGTGAGCTCATGTCAACCAGTGAATGGAACCCTTAGATCAGAGACACGGACTCGGCATTGGTCGTAGCCCAACTACTCTTTCTCGAAGCCGAAGAGACGTCAAAACCAATTCACTTCTACATTAACTCACCAGGTGGAAGCGTGACTGCAGGCTTGGCTATTTATGACACTGTAAACGATGAAAGCTTGCATCTGGAGTATTTGAATTGACGCTTTGCAGATGCAGGTTCGTCTCGTGATCCAAAGTTCCCAGGATGGAGATGATTCATTCCGTCGATTGCCAGTACGTTTCGTCACCCATACATACCTACTGCGTTGGACAGGCGTGTTCCATGGGTTCCTTGCTGCTGGCTGCAGGTCCGTCCTTCAGGTCAATGGTTCTTGGATCAGAATTGAGGATCTGGCAGGTGAAAGGGGAAAACGTCACTGTCTTCCAAATGCCAGCATTATGATTCATCGTAAGCCGAAAGACTTGGCATAGCCATCCAATCGATCTCATTCTCCGCTTCTAGAACCGTCCGGTGGGGCTTCTGGGCAAGCTTCTGATATAGCCATTCACGCAAGGGAAATCCTGCGCGTGCGCCAACTGCTAACGGGAATTTATCAGCGGCATTGCGCCAAAGAGGGTGAAGGTGTGGCACAAGGGCTGGAACGTTTCGGTACGACTGCCGTCTGCCTGGAGTTTGCGCTGAACTGAAGTTTTTTCTCAGAGAAGGCGTTAGAACGTGATTACTTCATGACAGGTAAGGTTCGACTCATGGACGCAATTTATCGTCACGTTCATGTTGTGTAAAGCGCGAGAAGCTCTCGATTTTGGTATCGTGGATGGAATCTTGGAAAAGAGGCCTGGTTCTGACTCGGACTCACCCGTTTCATGACCTGTCATCAATAGAAGCCAATGACTGCTTCGCGCATGTTTTCGCGTTAGTGCCGATACTATTCCCTATTATTCCCTACTAGACGGTACTTCGCACGAAACTTCAACCGCCTGAGAGTGCGCCGGAGCACCCTTGAGAAAATGCATTTGTAAGCTCCCACAGGTTGACTTGATCTGATCACACGTGTTCAGAGCTGCTGTGTGCACCCGTTGCAGGGTGTCGGGATGCGAATCTCCGCCTCTAGAATTAACCCACATGTTTGGTGCATCACACCAGAGCACCGGTGCGTCAAAATCAGATCGAGGCCCCTCAAACTGCGGGGTTGCATTCCTGATTTTTCCTTTCTCGGAGGGGGATGGTCCATTTCATGGATTAACGCGAGGTCCATTTTGTTTACGCAATGGCGGCCTCGAACGTGCGCCGACCATGAAGCAGCTGCGCCCCACGCCTTAAAGACTCAACGATCACCTTACACACTATCTCGGTGCCGGCCTATGACCCCGGGAAAATTGGCTAGTGCGTGCACCGCAGCAACGCTGTTAATAACCATAGATTGCTGTGCTTCACTGATCTCTAGACCCCAGATGCTTAGTCAGGGCTCACAGAACCATTCAGATCCCGGAGCATTTTGTCAACCGTGTCAACGATGCGCTCTTTGCTTCATTCCAGGTGATATCGTAATCTAAATTTATCTTAATTTCGCATACATGCGGTTGGCCCTATCAACATACCCACAGAAGCCATCTCGCTGATTGCGCGGAACAGGGGAGGTCAATTGAATAGTCGCATTTAGGGCGTCGCCGACTTGTCCCCAATCATACATTATTGCCCAACCATCGCCCTCTTGATCGGCAGCAATGTTCTCTGCTGTGGGCAAACGAGAATTCCCGCAAGCCGCATGCTCTTTCGCCAAGCATACGTGCTCTGTGACAGGTGCCTGTGTGGTACTAAATGCAGCCGGGTGTACACGGTTTGCTTCATCCAGTCATCCCCTCATGTTTTTGACGTGTTTCGGGGTTTCCATGCCCCTCAGCGCTTCTATTGACTTTGGCGAACCCACCACCAGAGGTTATGCAATCTGAGATCCGCCCGAAAAGAACCCCTTATCAGCCTTTCACCAAAATTCCATCCAGAAGCCTGCACAGGTGGACTGTTGGCTCATCTGACTCGATTATGACCAATCCGATTGATCGTGACGAGGCCGTAAACCCTCTCTCCAACCATCTGGATCAGTGCCTTGCCCAAACTTGTGTGACACGCCGTGTATATATGGGATCGCGGAATGCGTTCATGGCCGCTTTTCCGCGTTGCTGGGTTTTAGGACCACGTTCATCCTTGCTTCTTTCCGATCACGCCCGCCATGCGTCGTCACTGTCTTGTCTGAGAACCTTGAATGGGGTTAAGCCCATAACACGCTCAGATGGGGAGATGAAGTGCCCTGTGAGGGCGTACATGAGATGGGGGCGTGCGCGATGGAGATTGTTCGCCACACAGCATGGTCAGCTGAGCCCTGCCTTCGAATCTATACATCATTTTCGGTTTCCCATCCGAAGGATCCCTCGATCGTCCCCCGCCCGCTTACCCGTCGGATCAGGCGTTGGGTTTGGATGCAACAACAGCAACAGGTGTCCCCATCGATCTTTGTCTATAGATGTGACTTTCGGGAAATGACGACCATGGTGGGTCACCGTGGATGCTTGTGATCAAATGGCGACATGGTATGAATAGAAGCAATAACGATGGTTGTGCGATATAGCGTAGTGGTCTTGGGCGTTGCCACTCAAAACAGGGGCGACGATCGGACCGCGAGATCCAACCGTCGCGGTGGCACATGTTATTCCGGGGCTCATAACCTATTGACAACTTGGGTTATGAACCCCGGAATAGCATCGTCATCGGACCTTTTTTTCATGTCCTCTGTTTCTTATCTTTTCGCCTTTTCGAGGCGGATACTAACACGGGCACCCCTCCGCCGCCAGGTATACCAAACTGGCAATCCTTTCCCGGTGATTTGTACCACGAGCCACTTACGTTTTAAGGAGTGGTCAAACCATGGCCGTTCCAAGATTGGTGACGTTAAATCTACCGAGGGTGATGACATTTATGGTCTACGCCGACGAGATCCGGAAATGAGAAACCAGATAAGAGCCACCGTATCAGAATAAAAATAAAAATCGAAATCCAGGATAGGCCCAAGTGGGGAACAAGGTGAACCGATCAAATAGGATCTGCGTCAGGGAAAAGAAACCCCTCTCCTCCTGCATGCACACGGACGACATGTTGCCCCTCAACGACCGTTCGTGCTCGTGTCTGTGCGCGGTGGGAAGACACGGTGTTTTACCCTTCCCTTGTTCCTTGTTCCCACCATTATTCCACGAGTTGACCACGATCGCGCCATCGGCAGTGTCGTCAGCCGTCGCCACCAGTTGTATGGTTGCTAGCCGTAAACCATGATCACTGTGGACATCTCACACGCACAATAACAAGGGAAACGTACGCATACAGCATGATCAACAAACCTACATGCTGGACGATGAAACCTAAACCAGCGCGGTCTGCTGCAGTGTTGATTAGCGAGATCGTGTACGTGATGATTTCAGGGGAACCTTTCGATGACGTCCGCAGAAGGACAGCGCCTCGCCGAAACTTTTGAAGAAAGCAGCTTTGATTAAACCTTGACGTTGGTGGAGTTCGGGAACCTTTGCATTTTGATGATTCAGTACCACCAAGAAATGTTGGAATGTCGAGAAGTTGCCCTTCCGTGGGATCCAGAATAGGTGACTGGGGTCGATGTCCAACCATACCAAGAAGGTTTGTTGGGAAGGATCACGTCAAGGGCCTAGGTATCAGAAGATTTTGCAAAGTAGAAATTCGTGGCAGGAAGAATGGAGAAATATGAGATCCATCGACGATCCGCAATCCATGAGCTGCTAGAAGGACCAACCATCGACCAGAAGAATTGATGTCCTGTTCGACGGAGCGATCCGATAACGACGAAATGATACCTTCCCTTCTTGCCAGCACCTTTCGCAGCGACGATGGGGTCGAGGGCTAACAAATCAAATTCAGGGCGATAAGGGCGTGAAGTATAGGGGTGGGACGTCTCGGGATTTCGTTACTTGGCCCGCGGAATGGATCTGACGTCGATGCAGGGAATTGACCTCACCGGTGGTATGGAATTGGCAGGACCTGTGCAAAACGTCTGCCACTAGCAGGCAGGCATGCAATGAGGCCAACCTAATGCGAGTAGTCCACCAACCAGAGAGATGGCCGCAGTAGTGGTATACATAGATGCCGCAAAAACGAGGACTTTATGAAAGCCGTCAGACGATCTACAACTTGGAGCTTGAACGAATGGCATTACTCATAAGCAGAGCACACTCAACTGCTCCCTTGATCATATACTTGATGGTCTGACATGCCACATTAGGTAAATCTGCAGCCTGAATGAATGACGTTTGAACGCGGAGCGGCAAACTACTTGGCTCGACAATTTGCCTTTGCACTGATCATTGCTTAGTCAGCGCCCGTTCGCTTGTCAGATAAGATTTCGGACGGGCAGTGATGGAAACAAGCGAGTTCAAAATGCATGGATCAATCCGAGGATAGTCAGATTAAGCGGCACAGGAACACAATAATGCAGAGTTTGAAGGGAGTACATTGAGCGGATTGAAGGTGAAAACACAGACAAAACATGGTTGAACTGTGGCCAGCGCATGTCTACGAAATACATGGTTCGCATTTTGTTTTGACCATGAAGGATGCAAGTGTATCGATTTCGTTGACCACGTAGTCCTGAAAATGTCTCTCGGCCAAGGTCGCCAATAAAGTGTGGACTTCTGCAACGTCAGGCATTATTGGCGTGCGAGTCTCGTTCTCATCCAGGAGGCGTGAGCTACGCCTCCGAGTTGGGTCTTTTGGATCTCTTCGTGGCCGGTTTGCCGGTGTTGGGATGACGAGAGGGCTAAGCGCCCGGGAAGTGTGAGGCATGGGTTCCAGGAGGAATGCAGGAGTGGGTGGGTCGGCAAACGAGAGCGGAGAGGGGTTTATGAGGGGTATGAGGTTGAAATGGGAGATATATCGATGGAGCGTGGTCATGGGTAATGTTTTGAAATCAATCTGGACATGAGGTGTGAGCTTCGTTGTCATGAACGGGACTGTACGCGGTCCTTTGTGGAAGGGAACATACGCTTGACTTTTCCTCTTCCGTGTCTACGCTGACGCCTGTCCTATCCACCTTTCTGTGTGGTTCTACGCGTTTTCTCTTGACCCGTGGTTCTCCCTCCGCCCTGTCGGCCGCCTGTCGTTTAGACGCGGTAGGAGGTCCAAAGTATGCTGCATCGTCGTTTGGCTTCTTTCTTGCCTGCGGGCGCGACCTTGAGCCTGAAGCGACAGTGCCAGAGACTAAGCCATTAGCAGACATGGTGACTGGACGCGATGGTTGGCGGTAAATGTGGGGAGTAAATAAGGTCCCCTTTGTACGCGAAGAAGGACTGATGTGAAGGCTGCCATTCCCACGAGATCATGCTCGACCGCCACGTATTCGAGATCTCCTCGACTCCTTGAACTCATTACTAGGCTCTGCCAGTTTTAATCGCTGGCTCATCCAGATCGCCCATAGCCCGGTCGATGCGGAGTACCGTTTTGTATTGCTAGCGATAAAGGTGCGCTGTCAGTCTGAGAGTCTCTCAGAGTCTCACTCGCTGCCACGTCGATCTCTCATCACCACTCTTCAGTTCTCCCCATGTCGACCTTTGGCTCCATTTTCCGCGTCACCACCTACGGCGAAAGCCACTGCGCCTCTGTTGGCGCCATCATCGACGGGTGTCCCCCGGTATGACTTACGTGTCTGCTCCATGATCGCTTGCCTGACCAGCCCCAGGGTCTTGAATTGTCTGCTGCAGACATCCAGATTCAGCTAAGCCGAAGAAGGCCAGGACAGAGCGACCTGACTACACCTGCAAGTGTTTGATCATAGCTCCATTTTCATCGTCTTACTCATTCCGTCGACAGAGAGACGAAAAGGATCTGGTCCACCTACAATCCGGAGTGGAACACGGGGTCACTCTCGGAACACCGATCGGTCTCCTCGTTAAAAACGAGGACCAGCGCCCGAAAGACTACTCCGAAACAGACCTCTACCCCCGCCCCAGCCACGCAGACTACACTTACCTCGAAAAGTACGGCGTCAAGGCAAGCAGCGGAGGTGGGCGCAGCAGTGCACGAGAGACCATCGGTAAATCCGATCTTCCGTCGTACACGACTCCATTCCTGATAGGACGGCTTGAACAGGACGTGTTGCCGCTGGTGCAATCGCCGAAAAGTACCTCAAACAGGTTCACGGCATTGAAATCGTAGCATTTGTCTCGTCCGTCGGCAAAATTCATCTACCATCGAATGTCGCACCGCCATCCATGACACCTGATGCCGATGAAGACAATGACGACGTCGAAGACGCCCTCTCTCCCGAATTCCGCCAGCTTCTGTCGACCATCACGCGCGAACAGGTTGATAAACACCCCACGCGTTGCCCCCATCCCGAAACAGCTGAACGGATGACCAAGGTGGGCCACCGTACTAAATATTGCATTCTCGATTGCCTAATTTTGCTTCACCGTCTCTTCCTCGACTGGTCAGCGCATTATCCGCGCCAAGGAAGCTCAAGATTCTATTGGAGGGACAGTAACCTGTGTTATTCGTAATGTCCCATCGGGCTTGGGAGAGCCCGTCTTCGACAAGTTCGAAGCCAAATTAGCTCAAGCCATGCTTTCTATTCCCGCCACCAAGGCATTCGAGGTCGGGTCTGGATTCAAAGGGACCGAAGTTCCCGGAAGCAAGCATAACGACCCTTTCGTATTCAAGAATGGCAAGCTCAGTACTTCAACCAACTGGAGCGGCGGCATCCAGGGCGGGATCACCAACGGCGAAGATATTTACTTTAGGCAAGTCGATTCCCTCCATTGCCTGCAGGGCAGTCGTCTGAGGATCACCTGGGACAGGATCGGATTCAAATCTCCGGCTACCATTTCACAGGCGCAGAACACCGCGCAGTATAATGGAACTCCAGGTACTTTGGCCGCCCGAGGTCGTCATGATCCCTGCGTCGTGCCCCGTGCCGTCCCCATCGTCGAAGCAATGGCAGCACTTGTCGTCATAGATCAACTTCTTATCCAAAACGCGCGCAAGACCGCGGCGAGCTTGCTTCCTCCCATCACAACTCTTCCGCCCACCATGATGATTCTCAAACACTGATCGGACCTACTCACATTCGGTTCTTTCAACAAGAGTGTATCCAATCACTGCTGTGCTTTTTAGAGTGCAATGTAATACAGCATGATACATAAAGGGTATACAATACAAACACGGTTGTAAACGTTAAACCACCACATAAAGTCCAGTGTCCTAGAGAGACGTATTATTCATCCTCGTCTGGCCCACAGAGACAACATAAGACGGGTTCTATATGCCACCACCACCACTGGCACCCAAGGAGCATGAATGACGGCTATCATTCGACGGGCATGGATGACTTACGTGTTGATTAAGTAGCCTTCCTGGCCATTTTCCAAAAGCCTCGTCCACCAGCTGCTCTCTCAGCCGCCGCTCCAGCTCCCGCTCCCTATCGTCGCATGAATACCTCCCGACGTAAGAATACGAATGCCTAGTCGCGGACGTCAAGAGATGGGTGTATTCATCGGCATCATCGTCTAGAACCGTCCACGAAGACCGTCCATGTCGCGTTCGTGCACCCCCATCCCCATTCCAGACAAAACTTCCCTTTCCGCCGTCCACGTCATCGTCTTGGCACGGGGAAACCGGCGAGCTTTGCCACGCCGAGAACTTGACTCTGCTCCCCAACGTACCCCAGCCGTTCTCCCCCGTATAGTGCGTCCGCAGCGGCACGGAGATCGAAGAGGAGGGTGAACCAGAGATGGAGGATGCGTTCGAGGGGGGTCCGTCAGAGTGTCCCCGCCCCCGTCTGCCTATCCCTGCCGATATCCGTACACGAGACCGGAATCGAACGCGGGGACCTGTCCGATCAAGACCTGTCAAGATCGGTTCGTCGCCCTAGACTTGGACGTGAGCGGCATGCAGGGCGACGTTTCGCGCATTGATGATCGTCGAAATACATATATATTGACGCGCATTAAATAAATGAACGGGATGTACATCATCATGATGACGAATGAAAAAGGAAAAGTTTGACAGGGTGAAACTCACGGATAAGACGTGATTCTGGGCAGCTGGGTGTACATCCGAGGTTGCATGCGCTGGCCTTTGTTCTGAATCGCTCTCGTTTTCGAGATCGGGCGTACTGTGGCGGTAGGTTGCATGGGAGGTTTTATTATGACCCAACATCATCTCGTTCTTGGCTTCGTCCAAAAGCCCATTGATATCTATGAATCTCATGAGTTACTCCACACAATGAAGCTGCTAAACCAAATGGAGATTCCTTACGCACCTGGGTGTAGAGAACGAACGTGAGAATGGCACATCGTCAAACGTATGTTCGGCAGGAGAAACGTTTAGTTTAATGCTGAACAGGGAAACAAGCGTTCGTTGGCGACGGATTGGGCTGAGTCAAGGACTCTGCGCAGTGGTGTTCGATGCGGACAGTGAGGGTGCCTGCTCCACCGCAGTGACCACGTCATGAGATGGCAAATGAACTGGGCGGCGTTTCCCATGGTAGCTGCGACACCCTCACACGCGTTATCCCCAATTTGACCCTTGGCGCCGGACGGTAACCCATTTGGAGGGTTGAAACATAACTGAGTCTGATCAGCTTGATAAGCAGTCTAGAGATAGCAAGTTCGTCCTGGCGTCACTCTTGCAGCGTACTAAATTGGTAAGACCGCATTGCATAGCTTGCTAGTGTGCTGACCTCTGAGTCCTATCTCCCCCGATACCTTTAGCATTTATGTAATACGATGCGTCATCGTGCCCAACAACCAAGCATTTGGGCAACCTTCTTGATGTCCACAATCAAACCATAATCGATTGTGATACCCAAAACGTCCATCGTGACTAAATTATCTAATCAGACGCATCAGTGTTCTTCAAGCTTTCACGCTGTTCAAGGAGCCGGACAGTCTGCCCGAAGGCAGGAACAGTGCACGCTCAAGGTGCCGAGCCAGATTTGTAGCCAGGTGGCGTAGCGGCATGTACACGTTATGCTCACCCTGTATGCTCGTGTCACGCTTAGTAGGATCAATTGACGAAACTTTGCCACTTTTAAAATGTCTGTGATTTGTTCGAACTTGAGAGATCATCCAGTACAAGCCGAGGTGCGCACGCAGAACACGTGATGAGTGATAGGAACAACCAGCCACCCCGTAAGTAGGCAAGGGTGAGAAGACAGGCACGAATATGAAATTAGCTGGGACTGGCCACGGCTGTCAGTTTACCTGAGAAAATGGCCTCGCGAAGCATGGCACAATGGTGGTGGGACAGAAAGACACTGCGAACCCACCGACGTCGTAGAAGCGGAACAAGGAACAAAACCACAAGGGCGTTGCGCGCGAATGGTGCCCACGGTTCACAGTCGATCGGGGCTCAAAAACCACGCACCGGCCCTAGCTGTGAGGGTAACGATGACAAAGATACCAACTTTCAGAATCGTATGAGGCAAAGAGCAACGGTATCACCGGAATTTATGATCAAAGAGCACAGCACCCGTTTGATAATGGAAGCTGAAGCGGGGCCTTTGTTTCAAATCATCCCAGAAGGAATCGCGGGAGAAACAGCTGTGACATGCTCTTAACGCGAACAACAAACAAAAAGTCAAGAAAGGTTATTGTGTCAGGATCTGTGCAAGGGCGCCTCTCACCGCGCCCGCATCATACCACGGACCCTGATCCTCATTGCCTTCGACACTACCCCTGATCATGATAACCCTGACACCCATCGTCTATAATTTGAACAAACGTAAGGAGCAACGACTGAGAATGATGCAGGCCAAACTCACCGCCAAGGTCATCACGTCCACATCAATAGCTGTTCCCTCAAGCCAAACAAGATGAGTAATGAACGCTGAGACCGGGTAAACGGTGCTTGCATTCCCAAGGCCATACGATGGCTTCTGGTAATCGGAGTTGAGTACCCCTGCAATGGTTCTGGGGCAGCGTGAGATTGAGCAGCCGCATGCTTAGACAGGGTAGTAAGCATACTTGACGTAGTCTACGGCGGTGTAACCATCTGTTTCTCTGTCATTTCTTCCATTTACTGACTAAGGTCAGAGAAAAAATAGTATAGATTCCAGAGGCGTTCTACTCACACAAAAGGATTTTAGCCCGTAAATGGCCAGATCGTGCAATTGCAGGTGCCACGTCGCGAAGAGCTAAGCAAGGGATGACACTATTTGAGGCCGCGTGTTATTCTGGTATTCAGGACCATCAATCTAACGTGAAGCTTACCTTGTCCAAAGAGAGCCACAAGAATACACCAACGCCTCGGATGTCGCAATCGTCTTGATGAACTCAGGGTTCGGCGTGGGATGTACCTCATGGCCATATGCATTGATGTAATACAACCCTATCTCGAGATGTCTGTGGACCACACCAAACTCAGGATTTATTCAACGATCTACCCACTGTATATTTTGGCTGGCAATGGTTCATAGCCGCGGGATTTCTCTGTTTGGCTGTACATGACATTAGATTGGCGGGGAATGCTTTCACCCATGCCGTCCATGGGGGAAAATGTATCCATATTGGGACTGTCTTCCTCAAATGATGACGAGGGATTCACGGGATGGGATATCTCGCATTGTCCAACGAGCCTGATGCCATTTTCCTGTGGGGAAGCGCTTCCACGTATGAACTATGCCGGTTCAAGCATGAGACTTACGAGCTCCGCAGCGATAGTCACTGTATGATTGGTTACTATTACTGGTAGTATATTCGCCTTCACATAACCTGTCAAGGGTGGCAAAGCCACATTCTCAAGGTCGTACATACCTGACTGTTGGTGATGGATGAAAACAGGAAGATGGCGGATGGCAACGACCGAAAGAAGATTTGAGCTCCAGAAATGAAATAATTTCCAATGCTATGAAGCAACCTGTCAGCCAAGTGCTTCCCTGGATTTAGCTCGTAAGCCTTACCTTCCATTCAAGAAGGAAAAGTTCTTATGAGCACGTTTGAGAACTTCGCTCTCAAAATAGACGAGGAAACCTAGTTCCCGGAAAGTTTACACTCGTGCGTTTGCGTTTCGAAGCAGCTGGGACGGACCTCGGATGGTCTCCTTGCGGTCGTTGGGAATCCCCGACCAGAGAAGACTGCGTCCTTCGATAATGTCTCTCCATTCTTCACGAGCTTCGCGTTCCGAGACGTTCGCGGGTAACCTGTATGAAAGAAGTGTGCGCACGGCACCGAGGGGAGAGTTTGGGGGTGCTGGGGGTATCAAACGGACAAGTCTAGAACGAATGTCACCTTGCGCATCCAAATGAGTATCCGAGAGGATAAACAGTTCAAAAAACGAGGGTGGCGTACCTATAGATGGACCTCCGAGGACACGAATGATCTCGCTGGACGAACCTCCGTCGTCCGAAACGGGGAGTACAAAACATGCGTCATCGAACGCGGTGCAGATGGAATTCCCGCCAGAACCTCCCGATATTACCGTGATCTTGGGAGACGCCTCCGTTGTATCTGTGGTTTGGACCCTGGTTCCCGGGGGGAGGTCAACGTTGTTACTGCCGCTTCCTTGAGTCGCCAGTGGCTGCGGACTTGGGTTCGCGGGTTGGACGGGAAGATCAAACACCGACGAGCTGGGACTATCATCAACGCGACTTCCATGCGCTCCGGGATAGAGTAGTGCGTGGTCCATGATCTAGTTGTGGTTGTGTATCTCCGGAATCCGCAACGGAATCAGCGAGCCGGATTTGAGTTGTCAACACATCCTAGCGGCGGAGATTTACCATGCCGATGCATCTTTACCCAAGGCGCCGGGTGAGCGCAGGAGGGTGCGACCAAGTTCAAGAATTGTCTGTCCGGATCCGTTCTCTAATTAGCACACTGAATTTCTCAGGAGACCCTCTCAACACGACCACAACGAATGCCCCGCCACTTCCCTGCACTCCCTGGTTTCTACCAGGCCTTGTTTCTCTATCTTGAACCCCGTCAGTATTCTCCTTACTATATGTTGAACACGCCCTGACGTGCCACGGCACTGTAGTGACAACGATTTCCCCTGCCTTCCTGGCATGGTTCTCCCCGGGAGCGGAATGGTTCCACGCCCAGCTCATCCCAGCTGGAACCCCGTCCAGGACACTGGATGCGAGAACGACGATGGCGATATGGCAGCTCGGCAATTGTACCGCAGTCACCCTGCAATCCGGAAGAGGTACTCATTGTCTGGTTCACTTCCACAGGTTACATGTTACTGGGATTAATATCCTCGCTCGTCTTTCGAGCCATCCGGGACACACTGCCTAACAATCCTGAAGCTCAGGAACGTATTTTGGGCGCGAGCATGACTGCGCTTGCTCTGGCAGATGTGGGTTTTGCGTTTTCCACGCGAGCATTTCTTCGGGCTGACTACGATGTTGCTAGGTGACGCAGTGGGTGTCTTCCGCACATGGCATGTCCGTCATCATGTTGAAAGAAATACAGTATCATAGCTTCGTGGATTGGCCTCCCAAGAAGTTTGCGATATTCGTTTGGGTCGTGGAACTCGATGACTCACGGAAATATTACGTTTGTCATTTTTCTTCTTGGCATGAGGTGAGGATTTTGTCCCTCGTGAGTGTCTACAGTTTGACATCTCCGTTAGATTGGCTTGGTTTGCTGGTATCGGACGAAAAACGTATTACTACGGCAGAACAGCTCCAAAGAACCAGAAATTAACCTAAGGTCATCGCCAACAGCATTTCCTTCCATATCAGAGCGTCCTCCGCCGGAGGCGTAATTGTCATAATTAATGGGGCAAAAGTTGTGATACTTGATCTTGCTGGGAGCAAATTCACAAGCATTATACGCTTGCTAGTCAATATCATATTAGGCGTCGTAAGTGAAATGGAATGGCTGGCCTCTCTTGGCCTTAATAAACGCTTGCTCGCCTTCATGCGAGCGACGAGTTGCTTTACCAGGTGAGCGCTCCTCCAACAAATCGAAACAACAACTCTCGTTCAGTTCTCCTCATTCGACAGACAACGATATACAATCAATCAACAAACCTTCTCGTTTCTTCACCTTCACTACTCGTCCCCCTTCACGACGACATAATTCACTCCCACGAGTTTGAGATCATACTGTTCCGCAAAACTCGCCGCGTCCCACTTTGCTCGATCTTTGGACCCGTACTTGTATTCGTGGGCATGCGTGGGAATGGAAAAACCCATGCTCGGTTCTTGGTAGAGCAAAAACACTGGTGTCGAGGAGACGCAGTCAGCGTCATAACATCATCGTGCAATGGAAGTTTACCATAGCGATGAGGACCCGTGCCGGAAGGCGGGGCAGGTGGATAATAAGGCGTCGCCGCCGGCCCCGTCACGCGCGCACTCAGGTCTCCCATGTCGAGTGCACTCAACGCAGGCGCCTTGAGACTCGTCACCTACGTGGTACAGTCTGTCAACATGACAACTCGCGCACATCCAACGCGCATCGTTTGACTCACTACCCAATGACGCCACTGGCCCATTTTGGGATCGCTCCTCGAGGGCGCGTCCGGATCGGTCATGACAAGCGTATACCCGACGTCGGTCGCCGCTGCAAACGACTGCATCGGGGTAAACGATACCGAGGGTTCGTCGGCCGTATCGATCTTCGTCAGCGTGTTGCCCAGCATGGTTTCTTTCCCAGTGGGCCATTTCACGACGAGCAGCGCTTCAGGGGTGAAAGAGGTCTTGTCGGGGATCACGTCTGGGATGATGCCCGCCTGTTGGATGGCGGTTGTGACTGCGCCAAGGGGATCGAGGAGCGGCATCGTGTGTGTGGATGGGAGTTGGAGACAGGCGTTGGTCGTGGAGTCGCGATTCTGTCTGGGTCATACACAGGGGCTTTTCGATGACGACACTAGTGGCGATGCACTGCGGACAAATTCTCCATCTAGTGCGCGAAACGGTGCGGGTGATTCGCGTTTTCATCCCAGCGTTTGGGGATCGAAGAAGGAAAAACAGTGGGAGACTTGTAAAGAATGAAAGACGATATTGTACTTTATCTATTACAAACATGTCATTTCACGTACAACGATATCTGAACACGTTCACTGCTGCATAAACTATTCTCGACGATCAGTGTAACGCGGAGGACTGAACTGGAAAAGTTGAACTCACCACCTCCGCAGTAGACTCTGAAACATCCGATATGCCTCCGACGCGCTTTGCTTCAGTCGAGCTAATCAAACTCATTTGACGCCCCAACTTCTGCACCTCTTTCCAAAAGTCCTTGTTCCCGTTCTTACCTGCGCAGTCTTCCTTTAATCCCTTTAGGATCCTGGGCAACCGGCAAGCCTCAGAAAAAACCAGTGTTGATAAGGGAACACAACTCACGCGTTCCATGCGTCTATTTCGTCCTCCTGCACATCACATTGAGTGCTTCGGAGCCGTATGCAACCAAAGACATGCACTTGCCTTCAAACATGCCTCGCGCAACTCCTTCAAACACTCTACCACCTCGTCCTTCCGTCGACTCGCAAATGGCCTCCGAACGATCTCTCTCACTACGACCCCGAGATCTTCAACTGCCTTGGTCACCACGTCACCCTGCTTCAGGTTCTGACGAAAATCCCTGAGTGGATAGGCATTCCCAATGATCCTCCCCGGTGCACGCTGTGGGTCTAGTTCCGGCTCAGGAGAAGCCGTCGGGGTCGGCAATCCGGGTCTAGCTGGTTTTGCTTTCGACTCCAGCAGGATTTCTCCATCCGATTCCGTCTCCGTCTCCGAGTCGTTCTCCGTCACTTTTTTCTTCTCAGCACGAGACGGAGAAGCGTTGATGAGCTGTGATTTCGTAGCGGATAGGACGTCGGGCCGTTTGCGGGCGGGACCCTTTTGATCAAGGAGAATCATGTCCTCATCTTCGTCCTGCGCGTGCACATGACCATCTTTGCGCGCCCTTGGAGCTCTCTTGGGAACTGCAAGAAATACCACTTGGTTAACAAAACACAATGTCGATGCGAGAATGAAATCAAGCTAATACGTGCCTTCCTTGACCTTGAAGGCAGCTTTGCACTCTTCCAAAGCATGTTTTGCCGTCTTGAGCACACGCTTTGGAGGACCGAAGTATTTGGTAAGCTCGGGATGAGGTGGCGGAAGAGTGTGAGTTGCAATGTCTGATACTACTGCAGAATGGAACTGGGATTGCTTGGTACGGTGAATGGCCGGATTGAACGAAAGACGCGTGTCAAACCAAGGCTGACGATCTCTGGAAGAGTCTATCTGAACCCCGCAAGAGTAACAACACCTTCAGTTAACTTACCCTTTCTCATCCTTGTCCCCTGCCTCCATGAGATCCATGGCATCCACAAAGTCGTCCATAACTTCAAGTTGTTCCTCTGTTGGAATATAAGGGTGCTTGGTGACCTTTTCGCCCGACCTCGAGATGAGGGTCGTGAGTGAGGGAAAGGTATAGTGTCTGACGTCGTCCGCAAAGGGCATCTATACAACGGGCATCCATCGTTGTTCCGACTTGACAATGAAAGGGGAGAAGAGCGTACCTGCACCCATAACAATACATCCACGTTCGGCCATACTATAGGGGAAAGAACACCCATTTTTGGGTCCGCACCGTCACTCCTTACCATCCTCGCGATTGCCAAGACACCTTTCTCGTACATGGCTTGCACAATGGACGAGAACGCGAGTTGATCAGGCACAGAGGACGGAGAACCGTAGACATATGAAAGCTCGCCCATAGGATACGAACGATTCAACTAGAAAACCAGCCAATGTATCCATTGAACTGGAAGAGACCCGGGAAAAGTGAAGAAGACGCACATTCTTCTTCTGGAAAAATCCACATATTTCAATGCCCTTCTTAGTGTTTAACCGCTCAAACTGCCCGTCGGGACAAGGGACATAGGTCGAACCATACTTGAATCCTCTGACAAGTTGCTCCTTCTCCACTTTTTCGAGGCGTGTCTCCTCTTCTCCGATACTCTTCTCTTCATCAACATCCATCGACGCGTCCTGAGTAATTGGTCCTTTCTCTTCTCCCTCCTCTTGAGTGGACCGGTCAACCATGTATTCGGTACGTCTCTTGACCTCCTTAAAAATGGCCTTCCCCTCGGCTTCAATATCTCCAACGTCCTCGTCCTTCTTGAAAAATTTCTTCCAAGACGCTGCTCTAGCTAAGCTCGTGCACTTGGCGAGGCGCACGTTCATCTCAATGGCCTCGCTCTCTCTTACTTCAACATCTCCTAGCCGCAGTGTTGTCGACATGAGCGCAGACTTGGTCTCTTTGACCTGGGGATAGTTGATGGAGACCAACGCATGTTCGAGTGATCCGAGAAGCCCGAGGCCTTCTGGCAATGCCGATGTGAGGCGAGCGTAGAAGCTTTCGTTGACGCGCTAGGGGAACGTTGTCGATATGAAGGATAACTAGATAAATCTGCTTACTTTTATCGTGGGTTTATCCTCTTCGTGGTACGCGAGTTCTTCGTCATCGAAGTCGACACCACTATTCAAAAATGTCAGCGTCCAGTTGGTTTGTGGGTAGAGTAGACCATAAAGGTGGCAAGCCAAAACTGTCCGAGATGAGGGACAAACAATGCCCCAGGTTCCCCACTCACACGACAGTCAATGATATGCTCAGGCTTGACATTTTCTTCACTATGGCTTCCCATTCTTCTACTTCCATCGGGGACTCGCCATCAGTAACCAGCACTATTTTGCGCGTCCAAGTGCGCTTCTTTTCCAGGTAGATGTCTTGTGTCTCGATACCAACGATCAAACCGTCAATTGCTGGTTTCCGAAAGATAACGTGGTTGAGTTGATGAATCGTGAGGGACGAGAGTGAACGTACAGTCTCCTGCAGTCTCTGATGCCCGAAGCTCATCCAATTTGGCGAGTGTGCCGGCATTTGGTTGGCCAATTGGAATGTATTCTGAGACGTGTTCGTAGCCCCCGTTTTTGTCGTGGATGATGTTGTTAGTGTCTACTCGAACATCAGTATATGTTTTTTTGCAAGGAAATGTGACGAATTGGTTACGTGCTGGCCGTAGACAAGCAAGGAAAGATGTGCGTACCATCGGAGCCAAAAGTAATAACACCACACTGATCCGTCTTTCGCCCGTTGAATATCTGGCGTCACGCGCATGGTATGAGCACTATGAGATTCGAAAGAACCGGAAGAAACACCATATCCTGAATCTTCATCTTGACGAACTGAAGTGACCATTCCAACTTTGTCATTTCGACGTTCCTCGTCTCTCCCTCCGGACCGTCTGGAAGCTCGACTGTTCTGGAGGCTCCCATGGAAGGGGAGAGGTCGACGAGGAACATGGTGACCGTGTACTTAGCACAATGGATCAGTCGCGAGCGTATATGCATCGCCAAGTGGGAGGGCTTACACCGGCTCGTTCTGCAGGCATGGTATCGTTGGTGGAGAAGAGTCAGGAGAGAAGTACACCGCCACGCCAACACGTCGCGCCAATAAAAAATCACGTGACACGCGTGCTCCACTTGCCCTCGACTTCCAATCATTTCTTCATGTTCTTCAGCCTAGGATCTTCGCGTCTCAGCATGATTGCTGGCTCAGATATCTTACTACAGGAGCAACAAAGTACTTCAGATCACCCTTTGGCACATAAGATCTTCATATTTAGTATCTATGACTTCCAACCAGCACTAAAACTGATCAAAGCAACCACCAATACTCTAGTATCAATAGACACAAGAAAAAGAAGTGTTCGAGCATAGAGGCTATATAATATGAACCATTTCTTTCAAGTCCCATATATGTAACTTTATACCAGTCCAAGTGCTGATTTCACCATGCAAAACATAAACATAATTTCAAATCTGGACTTCTCTACAGTGTCTATTCAATTCAGGAACTGAAGAATATGAATTTTATTCAAGCATAGGGGTTTTAAATCATCAAAGACACTTACTAAATGTTCTAGACCAATGACATGCTGCTTCTGCAACTCTTGCTGCATAGTTCATGTCAAATGAACATGGATGATATATGAAAGGGTGACTTTTATGAGATTCAAAATTGTCACCATAGATGTCATAGATTGCATCCAAGATTGCAGCAGCAAAGATATTGCATGACTTGAACCAGCCTTGCTTCAGAGAAAGACCAACATCAATAATAACAAAAAGAATCTTGTATAGATTGGGTGCCTGTTCAAGTGACCAGCTGAGACCTTGATAGATCATTCTATCTTGAGCAGCAGGGCTATCAATGACAGTAAATTGGCCCTCTGAAGAAGGATAGAGCCCAAGGTGAGCAAGTAGAGGATTTCCTTTGTTCTTCTGATAGACCTTGATGAATGTGTGTGACCAAGAAGGTTGGGGCTGGCTAGGGTGAGGCTGGATCTTCAAGAGAACATAGATATGTTGATGGCCAAGTAATGTTGACTGTTCCTTGTGACAAGTCACTTTGGTGACAACAAAAGAGTGGCAAGGTGTAGGTCCAAATTGACCAGTAGCTTTCTTTTCAGCATGAAGATAGACTCCAAGGTTATCAGATAAGTCTTTCATGGCAAAGGTAGGAGGTCTTTCTCCTCCATAAAGCAAGTGAAAGGGTTTAAATTTGAGTTCAGAAAAGTCGATGAAGACCATGCTGATGGTGTGTGGGAGGGAAAATGTAGAATGGATGTATAGGGGTAATGGGCATTGTGGCTGAAGCCACAACTCCAACCCACTGCACCCATGCCACATTATCTCTTTGATTCTCTTTATATTGTTCCAAATCTGGTTACAACATGTAGGAATACAACTAGTGATTTAAAACCCTAGAACAACAATCAGATAAAGGAGGTTATCTCAAAGTAGTCCCTAAGTAAACTAAGGTAACAACTCACCATGCATTGTAAGTACTGGCTTATGTAAACCAAAGCATATGTGATCCAAATAATTCCAACACTCCCTCTCAAACATAAGGGGCTAAGCATCAACTCTAAGTGTTTGCCAATCTTAAGAAAGGCGTCGTAGACGAGCCAGAAAGCACTCCAGATGGCCCCGGAAGGTGCGCAGAGATTAGCTCGTACGAGCAGCCCTACCCCACGTAAGGACGAGACCGGCACAACCAGTGAAGTGGCTGGGACTCGGACAATCGACACAGAGACGACGGGACTAACGAGACCGTCGACAGACCCTGCGGACACGACGGGCCACGATGGACGTCACCCAGACGCGCCCACAGAGCCGCCTGACAAGCCTGAGGGCAAGGGTGGGCCAGATGGCGGGCAAAGAATCAAGGAGGTCGTGTCGGACGTATCGAGAGGTCCAGGAGAGCACAGGCGAGCCCGGCGATGGTGAACGTCGGCCGGGGAGGCCTGATGAACCACCTGACGACCCACAGATCGAACTGCACCACCCCACAAACGTCCAGGTCGAGTCAGGGAGCGAGACCGATGCTGGGCGGAATGGGGGTGTTACGTTCGAAAGCGCGGACACACGGGCCAACGGGAATGTCATAGGAGAGCGCCAAATTGCGCAGGACGAAGGGAGGAGAGCTGGGATGCGACGAGAAACATCGATCGAGGGGGAGGAAGCGAGTGTGATGACGCACGAGCGATCGATGTCGGGAGACGACGAATACAATCAGCCCACCTCAGATGACGACGACGACGTACCTAAAGCATTCCCTGAACCACCTCTACCACCCGATAAGCCAGCCGAATGCGCGAGCCAACCAAATGAACCTCGGAGCATCAAGCTGGAGAAGAAGTCAGTGGCGAGCTTCGACGACGCACGTACCAGCGGCGACGCGGACACGTCGGGAACACCCGGGCGTGACGAGGGCACTAGGAAACGGCCAAAGAAGCTGCCAAACGCATCAGAACGCATCAGAAAACGGTTGGAGTGAAGGGGAGAAGTGAACTCGCCCAAGCAGGCTCCAGAGGATCCAGATGAGCCGGGCAGCGAAACAGCTGCACAAGGCGAGCTGCAGGACCACCAGGGAAGCCACGAGGACGACAGGAAGCGGCGCGACAACGCGTCGTGTCGAGATACAGACTAGGGAGGCCATAGAGTGGAGCAGGACACGTCGAGACCCGTCGAGGGCTGTCGGGGGCGCCGAATCGATGCAGAAGATGTCGAGGACGACGGAAAGGGCTTCTATAGCGACAGGGGTAAACCAGCGGGTACCAGAGCTCCAACCCGCACCCGACCCGTGCCATGGTCATCATGCATTGTCGCCATCATGGCATCATCGTTGTGGCGTCGTTGTGGCGAGGTGGGTGAGGACGAGGGAGAGGGAGAGGCCCGGGGAGGGCGCCTTGTCGCGATGTCGTCATCATGGCGAGATAAGTGAGGGAGAGGGAGAGGGCGCGTCATCGCGTCTGAGTCGTCACAAGGTGGGTGAGGATGGGGGAGAGGGTATGTCCTTGTCGCAACGAGATGGGTCATGGTGAACACGCATGCGCACACAGATGTGGTGGAGAGGGTGTTGGGGCCCAGGTGTAGTGTGGCTGTGGTGGTGGTGACATAGCATACACACTTTGCGCGTTATGCCATCGCCTCTACACACCTGGCAAAGGTGAAGAGAGCGGCGGTGATGAGGAGGAGGGGCGGGTACCAGGTATACGGGTCATGTACCCGTACCCGTGCAGATCTCTAGAGATGATACAGCGAGGGGTGCCAGCGTCAATCCGGCCAAGCACAGAATTACCACTCAAACGTACGGTCATCCTCAGAGACGCGGAGGGGCAACAGGATCTCTAGGTGACCGCAGAAATTATTCCTGGACCCAGAGTGGTCCAGGTCTCACTTTTTTTCGCGTCTGCGATCACACTCGCTCCTTTTTCGGAAATCGTTTGACTCAGGGGGTGGGAAAAGTGGCGTGGGAGGCAGCTCTAGGTTGGAGAGTTTAAAAAGGTCCTTTTGTGGGTCCTAGACAGCGTTCGTGTGTGATATAGTTGCTGCACTGACCTCCAGCGTCCACGCGTTTTTTTTTCCCGTCGAATTATAGTATAGTGGCATGAAAGGCTTTGTAGTCGCAGTCCCTTTCATAATCACATGACCTTCATAGCAGTGCTAGCGGAGTTGACCCGTGTGCGTAGTCAGCTCGACGCCCCTAAACGTGTGTTTTTGTCCTGCGTCGTTCGTGGTGGACAACTCGAAGCGTCTGCCAATTCACCTTTGGAAAGGTTCGTTCGCCTTTAATTGCGCGTTTCTCGTCAGTAACGAATGTCACAGAGACCTTTTTCGAAGTGTAACGGTTTCAACAGTGATCGTTCGCATGTCGCGTGAGTAAACAGTGAGAGCATTCACCACAAGGGTGTTTGACAACTGGTGGTAGATGCAAACGCTGCTCGGCGTGTCGTGCTCTCGGGCCAGGACTTTACAACTGAAACTGTCACCTACAGTTTTTTGCGACAGTTTTTTCGTTTCGAAGCCGTCCTGACATCAATGATTGACGAGCAATCTATCTATCCTTCTGGTCCTTACCTTCCGGCGATTCCGTCTTCTGTGTCAGAGCTCGTCGAACATTTTCAGTTTCTGAACCGCTCACAGTTGCGCTCGTTGGCTATTGCTCATGGCCTTTTGCTGGGTCCGCGCGATCGCCGGTCATGGATGGTTGACGTTCTCCGTCACCATACTGTATGCTCCTGTCGGCTCATTCCTGTTCTCTTTCACTCCATCCCGCAACCTCGTCTCGACGTGCAGATGGTGAATGTGCTTGTGGGATCTGCAGTGCCAGTTGCTCGTCGTTCTGATCAGAATCAACAAGCACAGGCGAAATGGAACTCTCGCGTACGTGAATCAGACTTGCAAGAAAATGACCGACATGCTACGGATGCTGCACGTCATCGTGAGCAACGGGCAATAACCCATTCCGAAACGCCCTTTCCGTCTATCAACTCCTGGGAGGAAAAGTTAAACATCATTTCCGAATGGCAAAGGAATATTGCATCCTCCAACCTCGTCGAAAGCGCGTGCGCAGTTTGTGGCTGGGCTACTCCAGTTCAAAAGCTACTCCGATTATCTCCGTCGCAAGAGATGCTACGTATTTTACGGAACGATAGTCTTCCCTCGCACGTGCTACCGGATGCTTATGACGTTCAAGTATATCAAGGGGCAATATTGTGTTCTTACGGACTGACGTCTCTTGATGTCGTTGGTCCTTTGCGAGTGTGCAGCAGCTGTCGCAGATCTCTACAATCGTCACCTCCGCGGCAACCTAGACATGCGCTCGCAAACTTTCTTTACTACGGAGTTGAGAGGCTGTCTGACAACGTTAGAGAAGCGTTTTCGTCTGCTTCTCCCTTTGACCTGTGCCTTGTCTCGCGATGTCGATCATCCGTTGTCACTCATCATTACATGCCTGGTGGATCTCGACCAGGCTACGTAGTCGACGACGCCTGTCAAGGTTTTAGTAGAGGAAATGTCGCTATTTTCCCGCAAAACATGTTGCAACTGCGAAAGCTTCTTCCTCCCTGCGGAGACGATATTCGTGACACTCTATGTGTTTTATTTTCAAGGAGCGGTCAAAGGCCAACGGTCGATATGCTTAAACGATTCGGACCTGTGCTAGTAAACAAGCGAAAGGTGGAGCGGATGATCAAGTTCCTGGTCGCGAATAACGAATGGTATTGAGACGACAATGTTCGCTTCAGCCCGGAAAACTTCGCACAGCTATTTCACACAGCTGATAGAGATTCCGACATCGGCGTCCTTCAGTACATGCAAGTCGAATGCGATTGACCGGATGGAGATGACATTCAAGACGTTAGTTGGGATGAAGCAGAGCTCCAAATCGTGATGGATAACCATGCGTATACACTTGGTGATCACTCTTCGCAGTCTCGCGAATCTATGAAAGCTTGTGCGCTTGCTTACGCTCTGGACCGCAAGCGTTTCCTCAATTCACGCGCTGGTTCTGAATACGTCAATGATAATCACCCCGGTTTGCTTGCATACTTATTCCCTCATCTCGATCCGTGGGGAATCGGGGGTTTTCATCATCCTGGTCGCCAGTATTCACAGCGGCTTTCGTTCGAGGTGCAAGTCAAGTGTCTCATGCGCCAATACCGATCTCCGTTTGCGGTAGATGCTACCTTTCCTTTCGTGTGTTGGAACATCATACAGAAACAGGCTATCAACCAGAATTCATTTTTTTCCATGAAGGCTTCAACACATCGTTCACTCTCGCAGCAAATAACTGACCTGGCGCCTTTTCTCACTAACGTTGCGAATAAATGGGTTCGAGAACCACACGCGGCGCCGACCAATGATTCCGAGAAGGCTGTTCTCTCCCTCCTTAGGAAACTACAGCTCACATCTCGTAATGTAGCAGGAAGTGCGGGCTATAAACTTTGCCAGCGTAATGAAATCCGTTCTCTCATTCGACGGTTCTCTACCCCAAGTCTGTTCATCACCCTAAATCCTCACGACTTAACCTCTGTCATCCTCGCCAGGCTTGCAGGCTTGGACGATATGACCTGGAGAGGGATGAACGCATATGAATGGGCAGTTTTTGTTACTCAACATCCCGATGCCGCTGCCCGTGCATTTGATGTCCAGATCAATGCATTTCTGCGCGTCATCGTCCGTTATGGCCACGGGAATGGTCTCTTCGGAACATGTAAAGCGTACTACGGAACAGTCGAAGCGCAGGGACGCGGGACGCTACATTGCCACATGCTGTTGTGGTTGGAAGGATGTCCTAATCCGCAACTTCTACGAGACCGTTTCGAAGAAGATCCCTCTTTCAAATCTGATGTTTTCAAGTGGTTGGAAGACATCATCAAGTGCGAATTGCCCGGAATGAGTGTGCCGGTGGATAGTGGGTGCGCTCACCCTACGTCAAGATTCGAAGCCCTGCAAACAGAACAGGACGTCAGACTACTGCGTGCGCCACAGGTTTCTGAACTTGGAAAAGACGACTTTCGCTATCATTTTACAGAGTTTGTGAAAGATCTCGCAGTCAAGTGCAACTGGCATTCTCACACAGATACGTGTTTCAAACACTTACGGAACGGACAGCCTCGAACGGATGCCAACTGTCGGATGCGTGTAACTGGGCAAACTCGCTCATCGACTTCTCTTGATCCCGATACATTGTCCGTTTTACTGCGCAGGTTGCATCCCTGGATCAATAACTATAATGACGTTGTCATGTTCTTACTGCAGAGCAACATGGATATCAAATTCATTGGCTCGGGCCCTGCGGCCAAGGCTCTCATTTACTATGTAACAGACTACATCACAAAAAATGATGTTCAGATCCACGCTGGTGTTCAGATGTTGCAAGCGGCGCTGAA
>JBBPMA010000030.1:3310-49050 GCA_038090075.1 Xanthoconium purpureum
GTTCGTTTGAGCTGGCACCTGAGGGTTTCCCGAAGGATGTCGATGTTGACACGGGGACCCAATGTTCGGATCTGAGCTTCGCCGTACGCTATCGAGTGGGACAAAGTTTCGAGTTCCTCTTTGGTGCTCGCGAGCATCTCTCTCTGGAGGTCAGGAGTAGGTTCGGACATGCTCGAAAGGATATCTTTCATGATCTGTCGTTGAAGATTTGCATATGCCTTGGACCCGGGGGTTGGGGAGAGGGGTGCAGGGGGATTGCGAGAGACGGGGTCGGAGGATGCAGGGGATATTGGGTCGGTGGACATGGCTGGGATGGAATGAGGGACGGTAATGGAGGCAGAAGGGAGTACGCACCGAGTGAAGAGGTGGGTGAATGGAGGGAAGAGCGAGTGGGGTGCGCTGGGCTTTATAGCAAGCCACAACAAAGGCAGGTTGCACTCGTGGTGATCATTCGCGATCGATATGTGGCTCGTCAAAGCGTGCTTGTTTGTCCTTGTGGGCGCCATAATTAATCCTATATCCTTTGTTTGTTAGCTGGGAAACCCACCTGTCCCTCTTCCAGTTATCAAAGCCAGCACAAGCCAGTCGTACCACACCGGTGGCGAGACAGGTAGGTCCGAAACCCACAAGAGATCAAGCGGAGAAGAGCGAGCACACGAACCGAAAACGAACGCGGGGAAAGCCGCCGCCTCTAGAGCTTGGTCGGTACGGACAGCGTAAAGAGAGGAGAGCGCTCGAAAGATGTCGTCCTCCAGACTCGAGTTATGCGTACGTGGTACATTCAATCACTGACAGAGCCTAGAGGGTTCACGATGCGAGGGGGTAAGGTATCTTGACCCTCTCGATGTAGGGACCGACTCTCCTAGAATGCAAGGCGGAAGCAGACGTCAAACGTGCCACCCGGACAGCCAGAATGCGAACCAAAAAAACGGCGTAGGTAGGCCGTGTCGAATGTGATAAAGACGGAAATCTCACGATCTCTCTCGTATTTCGATCCAGAAGATCAATTCGGCCGTTCTATTGCGATACTGGGCCGTTTCTGCGGACGTTCGACCTGTCCTAGTTAGTTCCTAATCTCCATGACGGAAAGATTACTGATTTTTTGCAAGCAGAACAGTAGTAGACCTGGGATTTCTTGCGTGATCAACACTAGACAGAGGCAGCGGGTTTCTGCTTTGTTGAAGTGCGATGTCAAGGATAAAAATTGCTTTGTGCGGGTGGGTTTTGCAAGTGTCTTTTTGAACATAGCTACTCTTGCTTTGTCCCATCTTTAACACACAGTGCAGGCAGGTGATAACGTACATGTCCCCACCGTGTGTGGTTCCACCACCTACATCTTGTTGCGAAGCAATTTTGTTTCACCTGCCTGGACCCGGGGTGCAACCAGCTCATGCATCGTAATGTGAATAAACTGAAAGCATATGTGCAACTCTGTTTCAGAAACGCAACTTGGTGGTACCCGACTTGTCCTAGTTACCCACAACACACGTACTACATTCAAACGCTTTACAAACGTAGCCAAGACAACACATCTCATCGTATCATACATAGTAACAGCAGTCATAATAAATATGATCAATACAGCTTAGTTCCAAGCCCCTGGGATACCTCCGGACCTACCCGCGTGCGCGCCGCCACCATTAGCAATGAGGTCCTCGATCAGATTGGTGACAATATCGTCTTCGGCGTCTTTGTTGACAGGCGGATGCGAAAGCAGCTGGTCCATCACCTTGCGTGTCAAATTGGGATAGGTACTTTCTGTGAAGCCCATCTACAACCACAAAGATCAATCACAACACAATATTGGATAAAAAATACATACATCTGATAGCTTCCTCATGATTCGGTTGAGAGGGCGGTTCTCCTTGTTCTCCTGGATATTACCACGGTGCATGTGACTCAAGGTGTGAGTGCGCCTTGGGACGCTAAACATCTCCAGCTGTGGATAGGGTCCCCGCGCATTGCTGACAATGTGAACCTCCGAGGCAGCGGCGGTAGATTCAACAGCCTGGCGTTCTGGAGGTGGGGTGGCAGGAATAACGGTGGGCTTGTTCTGTTCTGACGTAGCTTGCGTCGGATTATCAGAAGTCTGTCTGGAAAGACTGATTGAACAAGGGTTAGTGAAACTGAAAATGAAGTGCGGTACTGAGCTAACCTCTCGGTCGCAGACTCCTGTTCACGGCGCCTCTGTTCTGTCATCTTTCTGATGGCTTTGGCGTGACGATACCTTTCCTTGCGTGTCTTGTAGTCTGCTTTCGCTCTCTCAACTTCAGCACGAAGCTCTTCAGGCGCGACTTCGGCACGCTCTTCTGCCGAGCGAGCGCGGGCCTCAGCAGCTGTTGCCAGAATTTCTGCCGCGGCGGCCCTCGCATCACGGCTGTTGACCGCAGATTCCGCATGCTCAGAGTCACGACCCCAGAAGCGAGGCGGAGGGGGGCGGGGCCAGCCTCGAGGGCGGAATGGAGGCGGCGGGGGCGGGGGTGGAGGTGGCGGAGGCAGTGGATGCGCTAGCCCACCCCAAAATGATCCGTCTGAATGGGTGGAAGGTGGTTGGCCGAACCACGAGTGGTGGTTACGGCGTGGGAGGGGAGGCAAGTGAGGAAATATAGGAGGGGACGGTACCGCAGCAGATGGTCTCGGTACGTTCGGCGTTGCTCCATCAGGAGGAACCTGAGTAGTATATCTGAATGCCCGCGAACTCCTGTTGTCCTGGCCATCTTGAGTAAATGCGCCGACTGTGCGGAAGATCCCGTCGAGCGCTTCCGTGACTCGTACACCAGCCTCTTGCTCAGCAGTACGGCGCAGCTCCTCGAGACTCCTACCCGTCTCCTGCATGGCAGTTCTCTGAATATTTTCTGCAGCGCGCGAGATCGCGTTTCGGTGAGCGGCCCAGTAGGTACCATTTGTGGCATTGATGGCAATGTTACGGAGACGTTCGGACAATTCTGGGTGAGTAGAAATGACAGTAGAAATGGTTGTCAACAATGTAGCGACATCGTGCGCAAGAGAAGGCGGAGCATGATCTGGATCAGGTAAATCCAGAGATGGGAGAGGCGGATCGTCGTCAATGAGTTCCATCTTCTGCTCTCCAGTGGTAGGGGGTACATCAGCCCCCAGCGACTGTTCAGTAATCATGGGAGTACTCTGCGCCTGAGCTGGAGTAGCAGCCCCGCTGCGGGGAAGCTTGACAGTGGACCTAGGGGAGAGCCCAAACATATCTTCGGAACTCACGTCGAAAACATGAACGGGAGGCTTGGCTGGCGCTTCGTCACCGATGACAGAGCCGGCGGACGAAACATCGTCTTCCACGGTAGCCGCGCGTCCCTTGCCTTTGTCCTTGTTCCGCAGAGCTGACGAGGTAGTGAGGTCAGAGTGAGAAGCATTTGCGCCTCCAAACTCGACTGCTTCGGATTTGGAAACGCTAACATCACTCTCCAATACCTCGACGAAGGCATGGGGACTCTCAGGGGCGTCTCTGGAGAGGAACAGACTCCCCAAGTTTCCAGGCAGACGCTGCCATTCATCCTCGGCGTCGAAAACTAGGGGTAACACTTCGTGACCACCAAAAGTGTTGCGGAAGTAAGACTGCTGCGGCGTAGCGCTTGGCAGCGGCGGGGACGCTACAGCTGGGCTGGTAGTCCGAATACTCCTGAGATCATGGACGGCGAGCTTGATGGCCCGTTCGTCAGTGCCAGAGACAGAAGCGTAGAAATCTTGGAGCTCTTCGTCGGAGCTGAGAGTCACGTCGTCGCCGTCAGAGTCGATGTAGGACACTGCGACGTTGTCGATCGCGATATTGTATAGATTGGCGATTCTGCCAGAGAGAAGAGGCCATGTTGGCCGCGTTGCGAAAGTGATACGGCGAGTGAGGCCGTTTGTCTTGGTGAGCTTGAACTGGACCGCCATGCTGGTGGTGATAATGGGTCGGGAAGAAAGGGTTACGCATTAATCTATGTGCTCATTTCAAACTCCGACATGCTGCGAACTGCGGCGTTCCGTGACTGCGCGTACACAATAACATACAGGATGACCATTCCGCTACCTCGCCTCCTCAAGCAAAAATAGCCAGTCGAGGGTCAATTTCCGCAGGTTCGTTGAGCTGCGCAAGAATATATGAGTGCACCATAAGCCTGAGAAAATCGCACTCACCCTGTAGTTGATATTCAATGCGCTGATCCTGTCCATCTCGGCATCCGTGAGGTCGAAGCCGACGCACTGCAAGTTGGCAACCAATCTATCGGCGTTGTTGCTCTTCGGGATGACGGCGATCCCGCGCTGAGTTGCCCATCGCAGCAAGACCTGGGCATTTTCTGCCCAAGATGAGATTCATAACACGTTGTGTACGGAACAACTTACTCTTATTGTGAGCTGCGGCGATGTTTGAAATAACGTCGTGCTCGAGTAAAGAAGGCGAACCCTTGGCCATGCCAAGTTCAAGGTAGCTCTGAGGACCAAAGGAGGAGTACGCTGTCAAGGCGATTCCGAGAGTCTTGCAGAGTTTAACGAGCGCTTCCTGGCTCAAGTAGGGATGCAACTCGACCTGGAGCACCTGCGGCTCATACTTGGCGTATCGGAGCACGTCGAGGATGATGGATCCTTGGCAGTTACTGAATCATGATGAGATGTGCAGTGAACACTGGCGAGTCGATTGTATACCTCAAACCAATGTTCTTTGCCAAATTTTCATCGACAAGTTCCTCCATCGCTCTCCATGTTTCTGACAAGGGTGTGTTTTCTGTTTTTCTCTATGAACTCGATCGCACAAAACAGAAGATGGTAGTACCCACGGAGGTGCACTTTGCCATCGTCACCGAACCACTCGGGAGGATAACGGTGGTTGGGATTAACGTATTGCAAGGAGATAGGGAAGTGAACCAGGAAGAGGTCGAAATAATCGATACCCCAGAGGTCAAGTTGCATCTTGGTGACTTGTTTCACCTGTTGCTTGAGTCAAGAAGTGCATCGTCCTAAGGCAAAGCAATGCCTTACGTGGTCGTGAGCATGGAAGGTATTCCAGAGCTATGATCTCGTCGTCAGTCGGTGTGTGGATCTACCAACCTGTATGGGTCGGCCCACCTTGGAAGTAATGACTAGATATATGGATTTAGTTCGGCCCAATACACAAGGGCATGCAACTCACAAAGATCTTCACGCTTCACGAGACCATCCGCAATCGCCCTGCGGACGCCCTCGCCCGCCTCTTTCTCGTTTCCGTAGTCGCAGGCACCATCGAGAAGACGATAACCAGCCTTGATCGCACCATAAACCGTCTTGAATGGAAATCAGACATCGCGGCAGCACTCTAGAATGGTATCAAAGACCCACGTCTGCACAAGTGGATTTGGTGACCTGTAAAAGATGAGCACGGGGCGAACATTGATGAAAGCTAAATTACCTTCCAGAGACCAAACCTTGCATGGGAGCAGAAGAGTTTGATGAAATGGTCCGGGAAGAGATAAGGACACGTACCCAACCAAGGGCATCTATGATATATTTACTTAATTCAAACTCGCACACCGAGGAGAGATGAAATGCATACCTTTTGTTGGGTTCGCTTCAGCACGATGGCAGCCATTGTGTAGTGAGTGATGGATGAGAGTGGGAGAAGAGGGAAGGCCGAGGGAAACCAGGCGCGGTTTTTCTACCCCGACTGATCAAATTTACGGTCCGGGGTGTGGGACTCGCTGACTTGGCTCACGAGGAGAGCTGGTCTTATGACCTTGACTGTGACGCACCTGAATATAGAACATTGACGTCAGTCCAACTCGAAACGGGTTTCAAGCATCACTTCAGGGACAATCACCTATCATCGCTTCAGCACCAATGGGCAACGTGAACATGACGTTACCGCTCTGCAATACAACGCCCATATGTCACCAGATTAATTGGCCACTCGTTGTGCGTGAGAACTCATGGGAATCGTGAGAGGATATAATACCGACTCTCGGCCATTTTCAGCTGCTATTAATCCCCCAGGCCATGTCGTATGAACTGAGCACCTTAGGGGTATGTTAGTGCGTGTATTAACTTGCATAGGAACATTCCGAGTCGTAGATCCCTCGGTCACCACACTATTTGACCTGCGTGGGTTTTGCCTCACCACAATTCCGGGGGGTGTATCCGCCGATGCGAACACTGGCACGGTATAACATGACTGGCATATGGCGGAACAGGGTCGCGCAACTCCCACTTACTCTTCATCGTCTTGTTCAAGCATACAGGACTGACCAATGTATGCGGCAGCGCGCATTCAACTGCAGAGAGAAAAGGTGACCTCGTTGACAGTCTGGAATCACATGGGTGGAGAAGAGCCTGAGATCCAAACGGTCCGTCGGATGTCATGTTCGAAACGTTCCTACCTGCTCCGACTCGGAAGCAGTCCATATCCACCGCAGGATCTTGATCAACAAATTGACAGGTCCTTCCAAGTCGCTACATACCATACAGAGACAACTGGTCATGTAGTTGGGCCGACAAATCCTGAGATGAATACGACATGGATCGCTTAAATGAATGAACCGACTTTGATATTCTTGCCAACTGCAACTCCCACACTTGTTGTGGCCATCCACACTGGGTCACCAGCGCTAGCAATACTGGCAGAGTACCTCCTCTCGTTCAGGGGAAAGTCAGGCTACCAACACTACCGTCATGGCGCTCAACTTGAAAGAATTACCCTTCGACATCTACGTGCAGATTCTCAAGCAACTTCCCGTACTACCTCTTGCAGATGAAGGCCCAAGGACGTTGATCGCGTGTCTCCGGACAAATTCGGTTCTTCGAAGTGCAGCTTCCATCGCTACGGTCTGGGAACCACATTATCGCGTGCGATATAGGATCAGTCATCCCGAAAATGAAGTTTCACGGAGGCAAGCGCTAGGCGATGACTGGAAGTCTCTTTATATGGAGCGCGTCCGTCTTGACCGACAGGCCCTCAAAATTCTGGATGACATTATCATCAGACGTGATGGTCGACTGGAAAGAGTGAGAGAAGTGACATCCACGCTTTCGTACGACGTCTGGAGCGTATTGGCTGCCGAGGCTGAGTGCCCTATTCCCGAACCTTTCCATCCTTTCGATGATAGCAATGATGCCCAAATCCCCCGTCATGCTATTCCACGTCGCTTCTGGGCACGATCCTTACTGGGCACTATAGCACGCAGCCATGCGGTGAGGACATGGAATAGAGTCAGGGACGACGAGGATGATGATGCAGAGACATTAGAAACAGCGATCGCTTGTCTATCGTCATATTTTTCCCATCCTCCGATGCAAGTGAGTGGTGAACACACTATGCTTTTCAAAACGCATTGATATGGTTTTACGAAGGTTTCGTCTCTCCTGGACGACCTGAGTGTCCACTGTCGATCATATCTTGCAGATAAACACCTCCCCACCACTCCACTCGAGTTTAATCGCGATGAAGACGTGCTATGTCGTATGTCGACATCAATCTGTGACTTCCTCCGGGAATATGGGTTCAAAGCCGCAGAACGTGAGCTACGGACTGACTTGGGTAGCACGCTAATTACGGCGCATCGCAGACTCTCGATTCAACGCCTTCAACACGCGATTCCCCCACCGATTCCTCACCACGCACAAGGACACGATCCCAATCTCACTTGTATACATCTTCGTATGCCTCGCTCGCCGCCTGGGATTAAGGGCGGCTCCCATAGATTTTCCCGCAAGAGTATTAGCTATCGTCTCATCCCCCGAACCTGCTGTACCCGACATCATCGTGGATGTCTTTGGTTCTCGAAGCAGTGCCATACTATCACTTCAAGAAGATATCCCTCGTTTGCTCCTGGACGCTGGCATCGGGTCCGTGCCCGTCATGCGCTTCATCCGGCCGGCCAGCACGACTTCCATGGTTATTCGTGCATCTAGGAACATACTTGCTTCGTTCTCGTTCCTCCCACCAATAGAAAGTATCTCTGAAGGAGATCTTCATACCGCATTTTATGCTGGACTTACTGTGAACTTGATTTTCATGAACGACAGGAGATACCTTTTGCACATCATGAAACACATCGTCCACTTTCCGTTGGATATCCTCTCTGTATTGACCGACGCTTTAGCGCCAGGTCTTAGCCCGCCCATCCGAGAGCAGCTTCTGGCCAGTTGCAAGGCAGCGCATGAGGATGAGGACGAGGCTGCGGCTTCTGTGACTTTGCGGTCCAAGCTATCGACCCACATCAAACACTTTGTGGGTATGATTTTCAGGCATGTCAAGTATGAGTATATTGGATATGTATATGGGTGGGAGGTGAGCTTCTTCTTTATGGCGCTGGTGGATGTCGGACCCATGTTCTTCCAGCCATCTTGCATGGCTTCCGAAGGGTGGATAACGTCAATGAACGTCGATTCACTTCCTCGGGGGCGGCATCAGCCCTTTTACCACATCTTTACCCAAGGCGGGTCTGTCCGATGTGAGTCCTCTTGGTGGTCTGCGAGATTGGTGATGACGTATAAGCTTAGATGTGGCAGAAGAAAACATCAAACCAACCACACTGGAACCTTACGCATATCGTCAACTACTCGAGAATGCCCCTGAGGCAGGTCGTTATTTCGAAGGACTCGTTCAAAGGAACGAAAGAGCGAGGCTGCTTCTCAGTCCGGAGCTCCTTTCTGCTTACCCCGAAGACAATGCTGTTGGCGAGAGGTGGATCAAGGAAGGCACGACAGGTTGACAGACAGTAATATTTAAACATGTCTATGTACAAGTATTATGAGTACAGCTCCTCATGCGGATATCAGGAAACGAACGCTGAATGTGGTGTGCAAGAGGAGGATAAGTGTGTGAAGAAACAATATTCTAATCATTCTAGCTTGCACGCTGAAAACAACAGTTGTCACGGAAAGGCAGTCACCAATAACCCAGAGTGGTTCCTTCGAAGCCGATCTCGAGCCATTTCTCTACGTTCTCCACTGTCTGATCTTGCTGTGCATTGAGGCCTTGGAAACCGACCTTGCGATATACCTTGCATGCAGGTGCCAACTCCGCCGAATTCCCGACATAAAGAACGACGGTCTTCTGCTTGCGGACAATTCTAGCAGAGATCTCAATGATAAATGATACCACAAGTCACAGAAACTCACTCCTGGCAGACACGGTGAAGAAGCCGTCCTGCACAACCACGACCCCTCCATTTGTCTGCTGTGAATACCTTTGTAACCGCTGTCACGTTGTCCGACTCTCTAGTAGCGGCAACAAGACAGGCAGTCTCCCACTCTTGGTCTCCCTTCTTGATCATATGTACCCAGACCTGCTGATTGTTGATCAGCATCCTAGCCTCCGACTCTGCACGTTCATCGTCCAATATATAAGGCGGCTGTCGGCACAAAAGACATCTGAATTTATTTGCCACGCAATGTAGGCAGTACTCACCGAAGTGAGGGAAAAACCCTTGCACAGGGCTTTGATCCCTTCCAAATTGGAGATATCCGCACGACGGAGAGCAATGGAGAAGTCGTCGGGAAGAGAAGGAAATGAGGCGGAAGACTTGTTCAGCGTCTCCTTGGTGCAGAGAGCGAAGCTCGCGTCGTAATACGGATCCTTGAGAGCCTGAATGCCGTGCCCCTGGGTGTGCTCTTGGAATATTTCGGCGAACTTCTCCGCCACCTTCGCGAGGGAGAAGACGGAAAATACCCTTTGGGGAGGTACTTCATCCAGGAGACAAAGGACGAGCTGTAACAAAGCACCTGCCATCTGCTGTTCGTCCTGAGCGAGTTGGGCTGCCGATTTGTGGGTGTACACAAAGACAGGATAGTTATCTAGTGGACCCTTGGTGCAAGACAACACGAACTCGACGTCCTTGCCTGTATCATCGTATACGATGATCCAGAGTTGGTCTCCGCCGTCTTCGCGAGGGAAGTGACGGGCCTTGATCGCAAACGGGAGGATGATGTTGGCGGCCGGCTCGTTCTGCCCCAACGCAGTCCAACACTCCTCTGGAAGGTCGGCAGCGTGGTGGTATACGGTTACCCGACGAGGAGAGCTGCTAGCCATAACTGAGATCGAGGAAACCTAATGTTGGGAGGACTGGGACGATACTCACCGACTTATATGTGAGGAGACCGGACAGCAAAGCAGTTAAGAGCTGAGGGCAACGGAGAACAACATTGTTCCAGAGTCCGTGGAGCCACTCGAATTGAACGTTTGAGCCATCCTGCACAACGATAACGGAGCGTTGGCAACCTCTGGTGGATTTGGATTTTGGCGATGGAATGTTAGCAACGTTAAGAGCCACTGATAACGTACCGCGTGGCCCGTTCAGAAGCGAGCAACTAGCCTTACAGCAAGGTTATGAAAATGTAGAGGTTAGTCGACATACATTAGCTTGATCGTCGATCAGCCGCATCTGACGCGCTTCCGAGCGGCGAGTCAGTCTTACGACACAACGTTGACACAGCCACCATTCATCCTCGACTCTTGGCCACCTACATCCCACAGGGCAAGCGAGCCCCGTAGCAGAAATGACCACGAGCCAGGCCCCTGATTTGACCAGCGACGTACACACGAATATTCGTACCGCTGGCTATGTCTACTACATATCAGATATGCCCGTTCATGCCATTCACCCCCGCTTTCATCAATCCTCCAGGAACGTTGGAGGGAACGATGTCCTCGATGACCTTCAAAATGGCCAACAGCCGCTCTTCATTGTGTCTACGTCCAACCAGCTGCAGACCGACCGGCGCATTGTCATACGTAGACGGGTCCCACTGCGCCGCAATTAGCTCCTCAATCGCGTTCCTTGGCGCGTGCGGGAGAGGATCCTGCGGGGAAAACTGCGAAGCCGTGTACTGGCCGACAGGGAACACAACGGCCGGGAGGTCCAGCAAGTTCCAATGGGACGAATATGCCCACCAGCAAGTTGTGTCGTGCGGTGGGGCCAGCGTTGGTGCAACGGGGCATAGGATCGCATCCACGAGACGACCGGTGGGGCCCCTAGTCGCCTTCCAGTGCTCTAAAGCCTTGGTGCGGAAGGTTTCTCGCTCAGCGTTCAATCGAAATATTTCGTCGACAGTGAAAGGACGAGGATCGCGGATCTGATCAAGGATCCATTTGGTTTGTGGAACCGGCAGCTCATCTCCGGAACGAATAACCTCCTCGTACTCTGCGCCACCATCCAAGAAGTAAAGCTTCAGCTAGACATTATCGTTAGTACGTCCCTGATTTAGATCGCGCAGATATCTCACAATTAGTTCCCACCCTTTTTGGTGATCCAGTGGCTCCCACAACACCACTTCATGACCGGCTTTCTTTAGTGCTGCCTCGTACTTCTTCATTACCCGTGTGATCGGTGGGTGCGGGGCCACGACACCATCATCATAGAGGATGGCTATAGTTAACTTTTCCGGAAGACCTTTGCCCTGGGTGACCTCCACCTTCCATGGCATCTCGAGAAGCGGTGGCTCAGAAAGCCACGGGTCGGCGTCCAGCATCACCTTGCAGAAAAGTTCAAGGTCCCTCGCTGATCTGGCTAGTGGCCCCACGCAGCCAACGATCGCATCCATGCCGTCGTGTGAACCAAGAAGCCCGGAATGAGGCATGCGGGCAACCGAGCCTTTGAGGCCGTACAGGCCGCAGTGCGCTGCGGGAATCCTGACACTTCCACCAATATCCGTGCCGACCCCGAGAAAGCTCCCGCGGCAAGCTATAAGCGCTCCCTCTCCTCCACTGCTGCCCCCACTAGTCAGATTTTGATTGTATGGATTGACCACCCGCCCAAAGATGTTATTATTTGTTTCCAACGACTAGAAAGAACGTGAACCTCTGATCGATCGATCGATCGTACAGGTTGTTCCTTACAAGCAAGGTTTGAGGGTTTTGTGTTTTGACGTATATGATCGCTCCCGACTTTCTCAGAATATCGACGACAAGCGCATCACTGTCGGCCACCTTCCTGTACGCCCAAGCTGGACAAAGAGTAAGTCGCCATCTTGTGTGCCAAAAGGGTACAGTGCTTACCGACGTAGCCAGTCGATGTGTCTAGACCCTGTACTTTGATATGGTCCTTGATTGATATCGGTAGACCATGGAGTGGGCCGACGACTCGTCCGGTGTCCTTTAGGTGTTTATCCAGTTGTTTAGCTCTTTCGAAAGCCTCCTTGAGACAAGATTCCGTCAAACAATTGGTCACATCGTTGGCGCGGATCGCGACCGTGACAATTGCTGTCAAGACTTGGGTCGAAGTGTAAACACGTCCCCGTATGAGTTCGAGAAGAGTTGTGGCGTCGCAGTTGACGATGGTCCTCTGCTCGTCGGTGAGTGTTGCCTGGGGGTACGCTTGGACGTTGACGCCGTCGACATGAAGCTTGGAGTCATTAGCAGCAGAAGTGAACTGGCGCAGATTATCACTTCGGTCGCGCTGCTTGCGGGCGGCCACATCTGGAACCGGCGGAGACGGTGTGTGAGGCATCGTAGTGCACTGTGAAGCGAGGCAGTGGTACAGCAAAACGACACTCTTTTGAAGGCTTTCTAGAAGGAATACGAATATTTTGATTAGCGATACTTGCTGTGAAAGACTGTGCAGGGGCAATACATTTCAGCAACTACATATTGGATGACATGCACGTCTGCTGAGGTCCCTGGGGGACTCGCACGTTCCAAGTTACGTCCGTGTCCGAAATATGTCTGATTGAACTTGTGGTGATTTTTTGGGGCACACGGTGAGGAGCGTTCGGAGTTGTTTTCTCCGACAAGCGAACGCGTTGAACCATGGCCACACAACTCGCTCGTCCTCACACTCATCTTTCTAATCGCGCCAAAGTCCGCTCCGCTCTGGAGCGCAAGCCAGTCTTCAAGAGCGTGTTGGAGAACCCCTTTCAAATAAGTTGGTGTGTTCCATTCCAATCACATCCAGGCGCACGGCCGACCGTCCTCAGGCCATCGGTTGCAGTGAACGTTCAAAATATTATTCTAGCCCGCCTCGTGGCTGCTCTTGAGAACGTTCCACCCCGCACCCGTGCTTCTCGAAAAATTTCACACAAATCGGGGAGTCCGGACCATCAAGGAAATGAAGACATCACCAAGGAGGTCGACCATACCAATGTCCACGCAAACTCCTCAGGGGCGGTTGACCAGCCATGCACACACACACACTCTGGCGCTTCACATGTCGTTATCGGAATCAATCAAGTAACGCGGGCGCTAGAACACCAGCTTCGCTTGACGCGTAGCCATGTTGTTGTGCATAATCCCATACAGAATAACGATCAGCCGCCGCCGCCATCCCCAATAGTATTCGTATTTGTTTGCTGTGCTGACGTGGATCCAACCGCGTTAATCGATCACATACCCTACTTAGTTGCTGGGTGCAACTCCCCCAGGAATGCAACCCAATCGATCAGGCTGATTCCACTCCCAAAGGGTTCCGAATCAACGATCTCCCAGTGTCTCGGTGTCCGCAGAGCCGCCGTTGTCGCAATCCGAGTATGGGGTCATGATTGTAATTGGGTGTTCTACTACTCATATCTTCTTGATTCCATAGCACGGATCCCCCTTGTTCGAAACGTTTCAGGATGTTCTGGACTCCGTTCCCATCGTTAGTGCCCCTTGGCTCTGTCCCTCGGACACCCGGGGCAAGCCACAGCTTGTGCCCACGCATGTCAAGCAGCTGCGCACAACTGCTCCAAGGGACATGAAAGTTGCAAGAGAACAAAGGGCGAAAGCAAGGGCCGCAGCAAAAAAGAACGCGTCAAGTTCTCGATCAATACGTCGGAAACCTCGTGTGACGTTGACGACCGGGTCAGAGAGTGCTCCGTAGAATGGAGATTCAAATTATCTAGAAAGCTGGAAAGACGGCCCGGATTGTTTTGACGCATGTACTATAATCGTCAACGCTGTACTTGGTATTTCTGATTGGAAAGTTCATTTCGATCTTGGACTTGGAAAATTCGAAACCAGGGCTAGGCACATGATAAACCTCCAGGCCCTATACGTATTCCTTCTGCGAGACTCCTCCACAGCTTTGCTTCTATCTCGCACACTGCAGAGTCCATCAGAATGTTCATAGCTATTGTGGGCACACGAGGTGCTGGCAAATCAGCGGTCGAGGACTACCTCGTCTCCAAGGGGTTCACTTCGGTGCACCTCGCTCGGAAGGATCCCGTCGAGGCAAGTCCAATCCAGCTCTTTGTGGGCTCAGGGCTTGCATAGCCTCATAGTAATGCTACTACACCCACTCAGACTGATGGGTCCGCTGCCCGCCTCTCCGAAACTTTGATATCTCCCCGTCTCTCATTGGCGGATACCTCCGAGAGGCAATCGTTTCTCAACATGAGCTCCCCGGTGTTGACAACGTTCCCGCATTATTCCCATCCAAGGGTATTTGCGTCCCCCGAAAAGCTTCTTGACCATGTAACCCGGAGTTGGCGAAAAAATTTCGTGACTGTGGACCTGACCTCCAGTGCCCTTGTCGGTCTTTTTGCCAAGCGACCCTTCTTTTTGCTCGTGAATGTAGATGCCCCCTTGCTACAACGTTACCGTCGATTGCAGGGGTATGTCCTCATGCCGGATTATTTCTTGGCGATGCTGGAAACAACCTCAGACTAGGTTCCGAGTCACTATCGCTAGAGGAGTTTGTCCGTCAAGACGACAAATGCGTCTTCGGGGTCGATGTGAATTCTTCGAACTCGGATGAAAAATCAATCCCGGGTCTCCGTGGCATGAATCATCTTGTGAAGCTCAACGTCACCAACACGTTTCAGACCCTAGCGGAGCTACATTTACACCTAGATTCGCTGGATATGATGAATACCGAACGTTTGCGTCCCCACTGGGACACATACTTTATGGCATGTCATGTTCTTCGGCGCGCTCCTCCGAAACTGACCACCTGGTTTTCAGACCCTCGCTGAGTTGGCATCCCAACGCTCAAATTGCATGAAACGTCGAGTGGGTGCTATCTTGGTCCGTGATAATCGCATCGTTGCCACAGGGTAGGTCATTCGTGGGTTTCGGCCTTTGATGACGTCCGACCTGGACCGACCATACCCAGGTACAATGGCACACCGCGTGGCGTGACAAATTGCCAAGATGGCGAGAGATATTAACCAACTTTTGTTTCTGTCTATTGATTGTGGATTCAGGTGGTTGTGCACAGTGCAATCAGACATCAAATGGTTTTGATGTTGATTGCCTATGCCTGCATGCGGAAGAAAATGCTCTCCTTGAGGCCGGTCGTGACCGAGTCGGAACCAATGCCATACTTTATTGCAACACGTGCGCGCACCATCAATGTCATCATACGACTTTGCTACATTGTTCTAACGTCATGATCCAGATGCCCGTGCCTCAAGTGCACCATCAAAATAATTCAGAGTGGCGTTAAGATGGTCGTTTACAACCTGAGTTACAAAGTGTATGTGTTTATATTATTCCGTCTAAGGCCTCAAATGAATATGCGGCAGAGATGAGGCATCGGCAAGGCTCTTTCAAGAAGTAGGTGTAGAGATCCGGCGCCATGTTCCGCCAGCTACATCGTGAGCCCGGTTAAGTTCCGTCACCTCGAGTTAAGTACAAATGGGATTACCCTCTCAAGATGAGAATCGTGTTGTTATCAATATCCCATTTTGTTTCCCTCAGGAATGCAACGTCGCCTGCCACACGCCCTGTCGTGGCCATGAGCGCTAACCAGACGGCGTCTAGATTACCCTTGGCAAGCGCCGTATACAGTTCTCTTGCACATGTCTGGAGTTCTTCGTGCGCCCCGCGATGCAGGAAGCGCCGAAAAAGAAGAATAACCTCCCACCCTGAGGCATCTTGCATGTGAACTCCTTTCACCGCCGCTGTCATGGTCTTCAAGATTGACCGATATAATCTGTGGGAATGAGTGTACGCCGACTCTGTTCCGACAGCGCTATGACCTCGCCGTGTGAGAGCGCTTTGTCCATCCGCGGCCTCGAGCTTTGTCAAGATGGTGGTAAATCGGGGCCATATGTCATCCCAAACCCTACGACCCATGAAACTGCCCACATGACTGACCAATGATTCGACCAATTCCGCAGCAGCACCGACGACGAAAATTTCCGTGTCATTGAGCCGGTTCAGGATATATGGCCAAGCCTGATGGATGGAAGGGAGAAGTGCGGATTCGGATAGGACTGGTGTAGCGGATCTCAGGAGCAGCAAGATCCGAGTCCGGATGACTGGTGAGCCGTGAGTGAGGAAATAGACTGAGCGTGAAACCATTTGTTTCGCCAAGGTCTGCGCAGGTGTGAGCGGCTCCTCCTCTTCTGCGGGATTATTTTCTCGCTGGTTCCCGTCCTCCGCTCCTTCATTATTCTCATTGTTAAGGTCACCCCAGGCTTGACGAGGAGCAGGGCCGTAGTTGGTGTCGTCATATTCCTCCGGAGGATCGCTGCGACGAGCAACCCAATGTAGCAGCGAATCAAGACTCTGCACTTTCAACGGCACGAGAGGGTCCTCCTTAGGGACATCTCGGACGTGAACTTCGTCATGTTCAATGACCCGAATGACCTCTCCCAAGACCTCCACTAGGCCCTCAACGAGTACTTGGTATCCATGATACTCGTCAAGTCTGTCGAAACACTCTTCCACTACGTCCCCTGCCTTTTGGACGACGTCACTACCAACCAGGCGGACCAGTATTACCAACACCTTGGTGGCGTCGACGTCAAGCCACCGGCGGCCCAGACGACGGGATACTGCGTCGAGAGCATAGTCAAAATGCGAAAATAGTAGGTTTGCGGGTGACGCATAAGACGTCGTGTTGGCAATAAAGGTGAGGGTAGCGAGGGCAGTGAGAGATAAATGTGGTGTTGGAGAGACGACAGAATGAAGGATAGGATACAGGGTATGCACAAGGAGCGGGGTGAAATCGGCCTGTAAGATGCTAGCGCAGATTGCGAGGAGATGAAGGCAAAATGTCTTGTGTAATAGAGGTTGGGAATTCAAATCTGGGAGTGTGAAGCGGCGAGGTTCTGCGATGTCGAATGTAGCCCGTATCACGGTCAATCCCTTCGTGAATTCCGTTCGCGGAAGGGAATCATCGTCCAGTAGGTTTGACATGGGATTAGCAGTCTCAGTGGGTTCGATAGTCCACAGTTCTGCGATATCTCGAGCAAGTCCTCTAGCGAACCTCCCGAGTCGCTTACTGTGTGTCGTGATGCCCTCCGGGAGTTGGTCCTCGTTATCCAGGTAAGTACCACTGATACCTTCCAGAAGTCGACCCGCACACCAAAGAGCCGTCACGGCGGTGTGAGACTCGGAAGCGCGCCCAGTACTGGCAAACCATTCGACTGCGTAGAGGCAGTTGTCCCCGCTTGCGCGACCTAACGCTCTGAACATTTTTGCTAGCGCATCAGCTGCGGGCCTTGAGAGAATATTTTTGAGTGAGACTTGAGGGAAAATGATCCTCTCTGCCGACTTGGGGTCACTTTCAAGAAAGAGTTGCGCACCAGAGGCATGATGAACTGTGACAGGAGGTGTGCTGAACTCTAGAACCGAAAGTAGGGTCCAACCCCATCGTTCAATGCCTCCACTAGGACCAAGAAGAAGATTTAATCCAAGGGAGAGAGACGAAGGACCAAGAGGTTTCGAAGCAGTGGATGGAGCTAGTCGGCAGATCGCTTCCACCTGACCAGCGATATGTTCCACTTTGGAATCCGCCTGAGAGCTGATCCAACGAGGCAAGGAGCTGAGACCATCTTTGGCAATCTGTGTCAAGGTCTGCAGCAGTGAGTGTCGTGCAGAAACACACGAGAGAAGGTCAAGGATGGAACCATGTGCGAGCTCGGCAACCTTGGGATAGGACGAATTAGACAGCGAGAGTAGCCATGATAGCAAGAGAGGCTGGGATTGCGGAAGCGTCAATGAAGTTGTAACCAAAATTTTTTTCGCCATATTCGCTAGTGCAGTTAATGCGGAAGGTGTGGGGTGATTGACTAGTGGAGTGAGTGTGTTTAAGGCGATATGGAGTTGGGATGCAGAGGCTCTTAGCCAGGAGGAGGTACGGGTGACTAGGTAAGGCGCCGATATCGTTGACTTTGGCTCCGCTTCTGGTGCATCGTTGAAATGTGCGAAGTCTTCAAGATCGACGGCGCTGCGAATCGCCCCATCCGCGATGCAGACGGCGTCTCCAATAGAAAGTACCACCACCTTCTGTATGACGACAAGTGCACCTGCAACAACATCTCCATTGGCCCAATTCTTGCGCTCCTGAGAGGCGAGGGCGATCCGCGTCATGGTACTGACAACGCCAGGCAGTACCGATGGAGTGAAGTCGGTTGAGGTGTAGAGTCCGAGGACGACGTCCAGCAGCTGTAGGGAGAGGCGTTGCAAGGGCCGGTGAGGCGATTTGGCCGTCAATAGGAAGAAATCGACAGTCTGTCCTATTATAGGCAAGAACCGCGCAGAATGCGCATGCGCTTGGAATTGAGCGAGACGTTGTTGAGCGGAACTGCATTGGGCATCGGGTGGTGCTTCTGAATCCACTCGCTCACGGAGGAGTGCGAGCAGGCATCGTGCAGCAGCTTCCTTGGTCTCGTCACTTCGATCTTTGCTTTTACCCTTCCCTTCGAGGCTGCCAATGATGGAGCTGCACAACATAAACATTTGGCTCCAGACCTCCAGTTCGCTGGTCCACCACCACGAACGACACACAATCGCAAGTACTCCAAGGATCTTCTCCATTACTTGGTCGGGAATGTTGTTGGATGGATTCCGACGTAGAATCGTGGATAAAGGGAAGAATACATATGACGCGAGGTTTGCGGAGAGTGCTGGTTCGGAGTGTTGCCCGAGAGCGTCCTCCAGGGCGGAGAGAAGCTGCAACACAACGGAGACATTCGGTGGTGCAAGCTGGGACTTCTCGAGCAAGGGTACACAGATCGGTTTGAGCTGAAAGTATTCAGTGATCACAACAATCAAACTATAGACCTGATGGTACCTTGTCAAAAAGCTTTTGATGTTCGTCTTTCATTGATGCCATGGACGTCTAGGTCCAAGTTGCCGGATGTGGCTTGTTCACAACTTGACTTCTTAACTTACTACCTTCTCCATGTTAGGCCACTAACGGTAACAATTTCCTTACGGACCTCGATCTACTGATTCGCTCACAAGCTCCGGGTCCAGAAACAACCAGATAAGCGGCTCGGAGTCTGACCGAGCAGCCTCACACCTGCCCTTCCCGACCGACCATGTCCAAGCTTGCGCCCGAGCAAGTCCTTCTTGTGGATTCCTATGACTCCTTCACGTTCAAGTGGGTCATATGGAATTGTTATGCTGTCCATCTGATTTTTTTTTCCCCTTTCAGCCTTGCATCTCTCTGTCGCAGAGCAGCACCGCTCAGCCAGATTTACATTATCAAGAATGATCAACTATCCCTATCAGAGCTACTGCCATTCCTTCAGTATTTCTCCGCCGTCATCGTGGGTCCCGGGCCCGGATCTCCCGATGTGGCTGCGGACATTGGACTCGTCAGGCACCTGTGGAAGCTCGATGAACACCACTTACTACCCATCTTTGGCGTCTGTCTTGGGTTGCAGAGCCTGGCCACAGAGTGTGGTGCAACAATCAAGAGGCTCCCTGTCGTAAAGCATGGTCAAGTCTCCGTCGTGGAACACACAGGGACCGAGATATTTAAAGGCGTCGGTATCGTGGAAGCCGTTCGGTATCATTCCCTCCATGCCCAACTTAACGGAGGGGAAGATCTGGAAGTGCTCGCATGGGCCTCAGACGATCTGAGGATCGAAAAGACGGTGATGGCTCTGAAACATACCCAGTACCCGTTCTGGGCTGTACAGTATCATCCCGAGTCCGTCCTCACCCGAGGCGGCGGCGTTGAAGTGATGACGAACTTTTGGCGTCTGGCTCGTTCCTGGAATGCTGCCTCGGGTCGTCGTATTCACCCGTGGGACTCCACATCTGCTGCAAAGTTCGGCACCCCCTGGCCAAACCCACACCCGCCGCTTGCTGCTACTCGTCCTTCACCTCCGGGAACAGTTCTCACCATTTGCCTGCATCTTCCGGGCGTGAGCACAGTAACTATCTGTGAGCTTCTCGGTGCAAAAGACGAAACGTCACCATTCGTGATGCTGGAATCCCTCGCCCAACCTGGTCGATTTACCATCATTGGCTGTCTTCATTCGTCCTCTACCCGTATCACCTACTCCGTCGGCGATTCCCTTTTATCACTTCACATAGGCGACTCAGTTTCACACACCCATCTAGATTCAAGCGATGTTTGGTCCTGGTTATCTTCGTTCATGAGCCAGCGCAAAGCCTGCAATGGTTCACCCGACTCGCCCTTTTGGGGAGGTCTTATCGGTTACTTATCTTACGAGTTGGGCGTTGAATCGCTCGACGTGCCTTCAACGGCAATTCCTGCAGAGAAGCGTCATCCAGACGTGAACCTGGTATTTGTGGAACGCAGCATCGTTCTCGACAGCAAGACGGATATAATTTATCTTCAATCTATCATAGACAATGACGGGAAATGGCTCGCAGAAACAGCAGCAAGACTCGAGCGCGCAGTCCTAGACTATACTACTCGTTCTTATAATGGTGTCCCTTCTTCAACGAAGGTACGACCCAATACAGCAACTGTCATCTTACCCGACAAAGAACTGTATATCTCTCGGATCCACACTGCAAAAGAATATCTTTACGCAGGGGAATCCTACGAACTATGCCTCACGGCTAATACGAGAGTCATTTTAAATGACCGTGTCACTCACAAGGCTATCCGACATTCTTCGTCATGGGAGCGTTACAAGCACCTCCGCGAATTGAATCCTGCCCCTCATTCTGCGTTCCTTCGGTTACATCCCACCACACTGCTGGCTTCATCACCAGAGCGCTTTCTTTCTTTTTCTCGCCCACCAGGATCAACATATCAACTACGTCCTATCAAGGGCACCGTCCGAAAAGGACCCGACATCACACGCGCTGTCGCAGAGCAAGCGCTTCGGGGTAGCGTGAAAGAAGTCGCAGAGAACCTAATGATAGTCGATCTCATACGCCACGATCTTCACAACGTCATCGGAGAAGACGTTGACGTAACGCAATTTTGCAAGGTCGAGGAGTACAAGACCGTCTGGCAGCTGGTTAGCGTCATTCAGGGGAGACCTGCCGATGGCGCGGATGAGCCAGACAATTGGCATGCCAATGGTGCCCTCGGATGGGAGTTGTTGAGGCGTAGCCTCCCACCTGGTAGGATTTTTGAATGCATGCATCCGTGTCGTTTCAACTTTCCTACAGGTAGTATGACTGGGGCGCCTAAGAAGCGCAGTGTCCAAATCCTGCAAACCCTGGAAGACAACGAACGTGGCATTTATTCGGGTGTCTTCGGTTACTGGTGCGTAGGAGGCAGTGGGGACTGGTCGGTCACCATTCGGAGTTGCTTCAAGTACGACGATCGGTACAACCAAACGTCTGTACCTCCATCCCGCAAGACCGCGGAGTCGGTTTCAACCGCCGACCCTCACGCAGAAGAGTGGGTTATCGGTGCTGGTGGTGCTATCACGGCGCTTTCGGACCCACAGGCAGAATGGGATGAGATGGTGGTCAAGCTTCAAAGTGTCGTTCGTGTTTTTGGGGCTGTGATTCCTCGCGGAAACTAATTGTAGTCCTACCCGTCGCACATGTTGTCGATCATTGAATTCAACTTCAATTTCCAGAGAGCTACGGGTAACGGATGTGGTACTAGATACACAAGATGAAAGATACAGATCAAGCCATGAGGGCAATGTGTTTGAGCTCGCTGCATATATTCTTAGTCGGTAGGTTCGATGATGAGCACAAACCGCTTACTTTTGAACTAGCTGTCCTACTTTCATAGGAGGGTACAGACTAGTGGTTTCTGCTTCAGATACTGGCTCAAGTGTCTTCGCGCGCTCTGTCAAGGTCGGGAGGGGGGAGAGATCGTAATCGGAAGAAAGGTGCCAGAAGAAGGTCGATGAGACTCTAATAAGAGGCCGGTCTGGGTGGCTAAGCTTGCGTTTCGCAATGGTCTGTAAAAAGCGCGTGTCAAGCGCAGTAGTGAGCATCTATGTATGCGACTCACATCGATGGTCGCTTCGTTCACGACCACTTCATGGAAGCCAGCCTTGATAAGCCCTCCAGTGAGATGCTCGATCTGCTTTCCTGCTTGTACGAGAAGAAAACGTCCGGTCTGCGGAAATCTGACGGGAATGCGCTTCCCGGTGTTCCGTGCCCAAATATTGAGGCCTGGGTATCGCGAGCGACCGTGGATAGTGAGGCAGTTGAGATCGGTATGAAATCCTGCCAAGATGGTGTCTTTCTTTCCGTATTTAGTGAGATCAGAGGCCGTTGGACCAAGTAAATGCGGTCTACGCGCGTCGAGTCAGGGTGAAATCTTGCGGAAGACGAATGTACACTTGCCCGTATTTCCCTGCCCCCTTGATGGTCTCTCTTGGGAGTCCAAGGCCGATCGCTGTCATCTCTGCGATATTCTCGACGCTTGACAAAGACTGACGTCAGCGATGCTAAGAGAACAAAGAAAGTGCCCTACGCATCCTTCATGTACTTGCCCCACTTCTCCATGGTGGGCTGCCAGGTGTCCTTGAAGACAGGGGCTTGGGGTATAACGTTGGGTGCGTTCAGCGCGGGGTATTGTGTCTCGTATGGAGGGGGCGTGCCCATTTTCCAAAAGAAACGACATTTGGGATCCGGATGGTGGCCAGAGATGTCCAAGGGTCTTTCAGCAGGATCGAGGGCCGCGATGATGTCGAGGCAGGGCTCGTGAACGGCACACTTTGGCTTCTCTGTGTTCTCGAGAGTAACTCCGACCTGATATGAAATTTCTGGACGCTCGTCCCTTCTGAGCTCCTGGAGTGGTTGCGCAAAGTAGTCCTCGACGAGATCGAGAAAGACGGCATTGTCTTCTTCCGACACGCGAGAGTCGTGCACAAGGAGAGCCCCGTACGTTATCAGGGCGTCAGCAGCCTAGTGCTGGGAATGAGGTCTTTGGCAGGCCTGGACGTAATGTGCGGTGTGCACACCTTTTTGCATTCTTGCTGGACCCGTTCTGGGTCATCGTCCTCTGCGAGAAAGAGGTCGAGGTCGATGACGGGCAGTGTTTCTGACAGATTCGACATGATGACTCGCTCCAACAGGCTGCCACGCCTCGGCACGTGCCGCCACATTTCTACCTCGCCCCACCACCTCCCAGCGAATAGCCCACCATGTTAAAGGTCTGCGCCGTTGCCATGGACGTCCCCGATGTCTGATCTGTTGCACAGATTCTTAGCATGAAGAAGAACGAGGACGCGGCGGCCAAGAAGAAGCCAAAGACGAGTGCCGCACAGATACGCGTACAGAAAGGTCTGTCTAGCACCTCCCTTTGGTCGTCTTGAGCGCCTTGTAGACCTCTCCAATGTTAGACCTGACCGAACTTGATCTCCCACCAACGATGAAGACACATTTCGCCGACCCAGTTGACCTCCTCAACTTCACGCTCACCATCACTCCAGATGAAGGTTTGGAAATTCGTGTCTTTCTTCTGGCTCTGACGTTCAATGCCCGTCAATACAGGAATGTACCGTAGTGGAGCGTTTGTTTTCTCGTTTACGATCAATAACAACTACCCGCATGAGCCACCAAAGGTCAAGTGCACACAGACTGTATGTGTCTCCCATCGTCATTAACTGACAAGGTGCTGATCGCCATCAAGATATATCACCCCAACGTAGATTTAGAGGGCAATGTTTGCCTGAACATTCTGCGAGAAGACTGGAAACCAGTGTTGAACCTGAACTCGGTGATGGTCGGGCTACAATATCTGTTCCTCGAACCCAATGCGGATGATCCATTGAACAAGGGTAAGGAATTGGCCAGTTTGTGCCGTTTAGTTGCTGACGAGACAACAGAGGCTGCGGAAGAGCTGCGAAGGAACCGGGAGGGCTTCCTGCAAAACGTCAAGTCGTCTATCCGAGGAGGGTACATTAAGGGTGTGCATTATGACAAAGTACTCGCAAAATAGCCTTTTTACAGTAGCCACGCTCACTAGTACGACATGCACTTGACGCTTTGACAACGTACATAACATAACTGGAGGGAGTCGTGAATCAACTGCCCCTGTACGTAGTGAAGGAGTACGGGCTGATTAAGAGGGGGATGTGATAGTGCTCGTCTGGATTTTCGACCTGGAACGGGATCTGTGGATGCCGGTCAGCAAGAACAGATGCGAGCATGTCGGGTTGATGACCTCAACCCAAGGATAGAAGCACTTTCTGCCCGTCTTTTCAAAATACTCTTGCGGCTTGAACACGATCTTGTAGATGCCAGGGGTGATCTGGTACTCGGATGCTTGTTTCCCGCCCTCAGAGTCGCGTGGGGGGAGGAGCGACATGCAGCGACCGTCGGCGTCGGTGAGACTAAGAGCAGGAGGTCAACGATGAGCCGCGAAACAGAAAATGAGCTGAACTGTTGAGCGATGGGATCGAACACGCCTAAATTACCCCTGTCGCGATAAAACTGGAGAGTGACTTGGACACCCTCTGCGGGTTTTCCGAGGGAGGTATCGAGTACTATTATCGTCAGCAAGCGCGGTCTGCGACGACGACGAGCTCACCATGGCAAGTGATGGGTCCCTTCATCGTTATCGTCGTCGTCGACGCGTCAAACGTCAACTCATTAGTGCGTCACGTGATCAGCAACATCTTCGCTTCCGCGATCCGATCCGATCCAGAAACAGACATGTCCTCCTCGTCCCCGCCGTCGGGCAAATATCTTGCGTCGTCTGGTAGGTTTCTGTTGTTGGTCCGCCTGGTTTCTAACAAGCTTTACATAGACAAGAAAACGAGGGACAAGGCAGTCAAACAACTCGCCTTGTTCCTCTCTGACCCCGAAAACGATGCCCTCCCAGAAATCGAGATTGCCAAGCTGTGGAAAGGATTGTTCTACTGCAAGCCCTCCTCCCCCATCGATCACCAGTCAATTCACGTCTGTCTTAGGTTTTTGGATGTCTGACAAGCCACGCGTACAGCAAGACCTCGCACAGGAGTTGGCCGAGCTTCTCCTCACGATCACCAGCATCTCGTCTTCGTTTGCCTTTCTCAAGGGCTTCTGGATCACAACAGTCAGGGAGTGGAACGGAATAGATCGTTTGCGGTGTGCAACATGCGCGTTCCCTTTCCTGTTTGCCGCTCACATCTCTCGTAGAATGGACAAGTACTACATGCTCGTCCGACGTTTCCTCAATGCCTCTTTCCGGCTCCTCATACGAACCAAATGGGACCCCTCCGCTCTTCAAGACTATAGCTCCATACTTACGGGTGCAGGTGGTCCACTCTGGCAAGTCTTTTTCTCTAAACCCTTTCAACAGTCGATTGATTTCTCACCCCAGCCCCACTGACGTACGCGTACCGAGTAGCTTGACTTTCCATCTGGCGGAGATATACCTAGAGGAACTCGAAAAAGCCATATCCGCCTCCGACTCACCCATTCCCGTCCCCATCCTCGCATTGTTGTCCCCTTTTATATCCCTTGCTGCCCACACGCCAACGAACACGACGTACAAGCATCTCGAAGAATCCTTGTTCAGGCCATTACTCGTTGGACTGCAGTCACGAACGTCAAGTCCTCAAAAACGGACACGGCTCTCTGGCCCTCAGTGTCCCACCGTCCTCTCAAATGCCTGTGCAGATGTACCCTGTACTGACACTCCAATGCCGCACAATACATTACGAGAAGCCATTTTACAAAAATTGTTCGCTGTCGCAAGCGCTGAGGACACCAGAGATTCAAATCGGAGAAAGATGTATTCCCTGTATAAAACTGCAGTAGAAGATGACGATAGTGTACGGTGACAACTGCAACGCATCCGCTGATAGTCTGATGTGTGTATCGCGTGACTATATGTCCGGTAGTTCACGTTGTGTCAATCTTCTCCACGTTGTCTCCCTCCACCATTCATTCATGCTTTCAATTCGATCCCAGAGCGTCTCCTCGTCAAGCCCATATATCTCGTATTTTCCGCCGTTAAGAGGACGGCCGTCGCGTCGGGCTACCTCAATAGCAGCCTTATTCTCGCCACTGTGTCAGAGTAACACATCCTAGTCAGTGTGCTATACCAAAATCGTATTCGACTCACTTGAGAAGATCAAGGAGTTCTTGTCGCTCAGGAAAAAATAGTCGTGGTTCTAAAGCTGCCAGAACAGCGAGCGCTGCGCGAAACAGAAACGAATCGCCTTCGAGCATTATCACATCCCATAATCTGGCGCATGCCTCGAATGGCAAATGGTCCAGAAACAGCGGTATCAGCCACTTAGGGAGATACGCGGCTGGCGATATCTGGTGTTGCTTGAAGTTGAAATAAACTGAGTTGGGGCAAACCTCTGGATCACCATCGCAGGCATGCGCGAGATATCACTTACTCTTTGGCATACTGTCTGCCAGCAGGGTGTCGAAAATCCTGCTCCTCAAGTTAGACATCGTACGAAGCGTGCATCATAGGGTGCTCACCGATAGTATGCCTCAACCTGGGTGCTGTGGTTCAGTCAGACTGTGTCATTTCCCGTTAATCCGACTCACGTCTTCTTTTGTGCTCGCGTCTCCATAAAAGGATCTTAAACAATGTCTTTCTAGTAAGTTTCTCATGACTACGAAGCCTTGTGGTGCGGACATGTTGACCAGGATCATGGCAGCTATCCTTGATGTTCCAGAGGTATATCCCAGGCCTTCATCCGTACGCGAGACAACCCATGCGCATAGTAAGTCCTTCAAGTCCTGGTAGAGAGGGCCACTCTCCGGATGAAAAATATGGAGCGCAGGGAGTGTAACAAGTATGTCTTCTTCAATCGCCTGAAGTGTTTCTTCGGGAAAGACACCAGAAGACAGGGCCCTTTTTGCGCGCGCAAGACAGCTGCGGTAGCTATCTAAAAGCTCTGTGAATACCGGAGTCACTACACTCGAACGACCGACGTACCTTTGCTCAGAGTCAATGCATTTCCCGCAGCACGCTCCCACATCGAGGCACGCAGTTTTGTAGGAATTCCATTCCACCATATCTTCCGAAGGCCAGGATCTCGATGTACGACGCGCCAGTCAGGGACTATCTCCTTCTCCCATAGATGAATGGATTGTTCGATTCGGAGCTCGCGAGCTAGCCTGCGTTCCTGTAAAGCCTTTCGCCGTTTCTCTTCTGTGGGTCGCACTTAGCGTAAAGACATGGTAACGAGTCGAACCGTGTCACCTGCCGCCCGACTTTGTTTCATCATGGCTTCCCAATCCGCGAGGTGTTTTTGGTCTTCTTGCCGATTCTTCGGAGGAAGGAAATATGGTCTCGTTTTGCTGACCACTTTCTGAAATGCGGTCGGTCCAGTTGAACGAGACGTTTTGTGACTTTGAGGTGGTGGAGCCGACACCTGCGTATTTGGAAGCGAAGCAGAAGTGGTCATCGTTGGCAAATCCAGCGCTGACGGCGTGGGGCTGGGTGCTTCAGGATGATCAGCAGCTTCGGTGTTGTCCCCATTCTGAGTTATGACGGAGACACGTCTTGAAGGCGGTTTAGAAACGTCAATGTACACCGCGGGGTGAGGGGATGTCTCCCCGCTATCTTCGTTCTGCGACCCGTTGTGATGACGGTCCGGCTGCTTCTCAGGCTCCGACAGCGGGACGTTTGATAGATCGCGCGACGACTCCTGGTCGACGGGTGTGTGCGACCGCGACATGGCCGACGCGAAGCTGGCCGAGTCCGACTTGGAGTCGCAGGTGGTTCCGTCGAGGTATAAGGTTGATATCGAAGTGTCGGGCTCGTCGACAGAGCTGGTCTCCGTTGCCGCGGCCCAGTGAGCCTGCTCGGCGAAGTGTTGGCGAACGGCGGCAGAGCTGAACTCGAATGGCTGGTCGTCGCCATCCGCAAACGCATCATCGAGGGCGAGCTGGACCTGTATACCCTTTCCCGGTTGCCGTTCGAGCATGTGCGGGATGGTCGTGGTCGTGGTCATACCTGGTGGCTGTGAATCCCTCTAATGATTGCAGAGGTCCTCCTCGTCCTCGCCGGACATTCCTCCTCCCTCTTCACCTCAGACAACAACTTACACCCCGCTTTTCGTCCCCTCCTGCACCCTGGCGAGGAACAATGTCTCCAGGTGCTTGGCCAGATCGCCCTTCGGTATCGCAAAATCAAAAAGGCCGGCGCATCACTCGCACGTTCGCGCTCAAGATACGTCTGCGCGTTGTGCGCGACGCTCAACCAGATCCTCAAAGACGACTACGAGAGCCTGGTCGTAGACACCGAGGCCAAAGTCCTTCAACGTGACCCAGAGCTCGTCGGCCAGGGGTTCTTCGTCCCACTCGCCGCCGTTCGTGCTACGTTTGCAGAATGGGACGCGCCGCTCGCCGCACTCGAGTCCTTGATGTCACAGCTCGAGTCTGAAGACCAGTGGCAGCCCGGTCCGCTGATCGACATGCTGCTCACCCGTTCAAAGACGGGCGTACATCGCATCTCCCAGATCATGTCTTCTCTCGCAGTCGCCGTTCAACGTACGTGGCGCGGGCAGCTCGCCGCGTTCTTGGTTCATGGATCCTTGTCACAAATCGATCCTCTTGCGTCAGACAGCTATGTGCTTCTTGAAGGCTCGATGCCCTCGTGTGTATCACATCAATCACGCGAGTCTATAGTCTACGTCGGACGTGCCATCGCAACAGTAAAAAAGAAGAAATGGGAAAGTCAGATCCCACGAGAACAGGCACTGCAGCATGCCAATCTGCTTGATACCGTACTGCCCGAAGATCAGTACAGATTTGATCTGGTCATTTCTCAAATCCGGACTAACGTCGGCGAATGGCTATGGCTGAATGTCCTCACCCGTAAGGACGTAGAAGAGTCCGTCGTGTCACTGTAAGCGTGCATCGAAGCTCGAAATTGTACAAATGCTCACTTTTCGCAGAGCAAACTACTTCCTTCTGCGCAACGGGGAATTCAGTCTAGCCCTCATACAAGACATCGAACACCTCAAAATATCCCGCCTGACTACGCGTTCTGGTGGCACTTCTATGATCAAGGAGCAAGACCTGAACCTTGCCCTCCTCAGAGCATCCCTCGGAACGACAGCTCAACACGACCCGTCCCTGTTGCACCTCAAATTCCAAATGCCCTCAGGGCCGATCCGCCCCTTGCTCCCTTCTCTGAGTGATAAAGTGTTTTCATCATCGACGACCAGTAATCCTGGAGAGATCGCTTCATTCGATGACCTGCTTCTCGGGACCACTCTCGTTCTCATGTACAACGTAGCTTGGCCTCTCGATCTTTTCCTCTACTCTTCCGATCTGCAGATTTACTCTGCATTGTTCAACTATCTATCATCTTTGCGCAAGACGCACACTCGTATTCACACGTGTTGGACGTCATTGTCCAATTCTCAACGGGCTCGACGCAGATGGACGGGCCTTGGAGAGGGTGGGACTACTGAGGACCTTGAAGCACGAAAGCAACTACTGCGTTGTGGGTGGGGTGTCGTCAGAGACATGGGATGGTTTCTTGACAACTTGTTGGGATACGTCATGGTGGACGTCGTCGACGTGGAGTTCAGGCGGTTTAGGGAGCTACTCAACAAACCTCAACGCGCGCGATCCGAGAGCATCGGACGGGCGGGAAGCAAGGCTATACAGAGCGGCGGCGGCGTAGATGCAGGAACGAACGCTGACCGGACATATCTCGACTTTACGACGCTTCGGAATCTCCATACCACATATTTGGAGCGTCTCGTGACGGGATGCTTGCTTTCTCATCCTGCTCTCACTGCCATCCTCCGACCTATTTTCGAGGTCTGCGAACGGTTCGTGGCACAGGTTGAGCGATGGGGTGGGGATGTACTTCCAGCTTTACTATTTGAAGGCAGCCTTGCGGCTGGTGACGCCAAAGTAGGCGCAATGGTCCAGGAACGACTTGAGGTAGTATCGGAGATCAACAAGGTGAGCGAGATGCGTGCCAAGTAAAGTACTGCTGAACGCGATCTCCAGAGTTTGCATACGCTCCTAGATTCGTTTTACGAAGAGCTGTCGCTCTCGACGTCCCAACAACCGTTTACTGCGACGGGAGATGCGTCCAAGTCGATCCTGATGACCAGCACGGGAAACCAGACAGTGTTTCAGCGGACGTTTGTGAGGGGCAAGGGATTTGAATGGAATGGGGAAGTGAGACGGCACGTAGAGCGACTGCTGCTTCGGTTGGACTTGAACGGGTCATTTTCAAGACGGGGTTCGACTGGAGACGATGATATTCTTGGCTAATCCCCCTACAAAACGATTGAATGTCGTATGAGGTTTCTGTTTTAGGTGTATTTACTATAATGTCGCGAGTAGCGGTACATTCGCTCGTTTGCAAGAAGAGGAGATTGCGGATAGATTGAACGGGACATCGTCTGGGAATTAGATGAGGTAGAACGCACACGACCTTGACCACAAAGCGGGCGTCGTAGAATGCAAACGACACAGGTCGCACACGACGCGAAATCCACCGTGAAGTACTTATGTTGGGTGAGGAACGGTGATATCCGATACCTCATAGCCGTCTACCTGCTGTCTGTGAGTTCTCATGAGCTCTGACGCCCCCTGCGGACGATCACACGACTTGGATGCGGTGATGCGTGCGAAACTGGTTTGGAGTACGGATATGACCGGGTCGATTAGAGCTGCCTTTCGTCTCTCCCAACATCTTTGCCATCTCTCATCCAGAGCCTCCATGGCTGCCCGTACGTCCTCCAACATACAACCTCCGTCCCTGCCTCATATCCTTACAGAATACACACCCCGTCTCATCGGTGCACCCAACACCCTCGGTATGCTCCTCCTTGTCGCCATTCCTCGCGTGATTGATCAGTTCGATATCAGATCATAGAGTCTTCATCGAGCAAAACGGACAAGTCGTGTCCCCCTTCCACGACATCCCGCTTTTCGCCGACAGGAACAATGGCATCCTCAACATGATCGTCGAGGTCCCCCGTTGGACCAACGCCAAGATGGAAATATCCAAGGAGGAATCCTTCAACCCCATCAAGCAGGACATCAAGAAGGGCCGCTTACGTTTCGTCCGCAACTGCTTCCCCCACCATGGTTACATCTGGAACTATGGCGCTTTCCCCCAGGTGTGTTCTTCTTCGCCATCGTCATCCTCGCCGCCGTTCATCCCTGATTCCTGCCATAACAGACCTGGGAGGATCCAAACGTCACTCATGCAGAGACAAAGGCAAAGGGTGACAACGACCCGCTTGACGTCTGCGAGATCGGCGAGCAGGTTGGTTACACCGGTCAAGTGAAACAGGTCAAGGTCCTCGGCATCATGGCCCTCCTCGACGAAGGCGAGACAGACTGGAAAGTCATCGTCGTCGACATCCACGACCCCCTCGCTCCAAAGCTCAACGACATCGAGGACGTCGAGCGCCACCTTCCTGGTCTCATCAGGGCTACCAACGAGTGGTTCAGGTACTCTTCACACCCCTCGTGAAGCGTTCTGCTCATAGTCGAGTACAGGATTTACAAAATTCCCGATGGCAAGGGCGAGAACGCCTTTGCTTTCTCCGGCGAGGCCAAGAACAAAAAGTATGCGACCGAGATCATTCATGAGTGTCACGAGGCATGGCGCCGCCTCGCTGTCACTGGTGAGACTCCGGCCAAGACTCCTTCGTATGACCTGTCGATGTGCGTTCCTTTCGATTTGGACACGACTCTGATGTAGACTTAATCTGAACCCTCCTAGTCGCAACGTCACAATTCCCAACAGCCTTGGCTTCACCGGCCTCAACGACCCTGTCTACGCCAACATCCCTCCCGACTCGAGGCTGCCCCCAGCTCCTATTGATCCTTCAAGTGAGTTTGATGCTACGCTTGCGTATGATCGATCAACCTCTAACGACCCTCCCAGTCTGCAAGTGGTTCTACATCTCGTCTGTTCAGGTTTAGAGTCACCTCAAACTCGTGTAAATACCTGTACGATGTACTAGTCCTGTCATTCTTTGCAACCCCATAAGATTCGGTTCCACAAAGAGAAAGGTGTGAATGGAACGTGATATATGGATTGAGTATCGTACTACTACTGCTACAAGTGCAAATATGCAAGAATCAAGCAATGATGTTTTGGAGACACCTCAGTGCCTTGGTTTTTCAAGACCCTCCTGCAACGATGGATATCGACAGTGCCGATCTGAGATAGATGTCACTGTCCATGTACCTGTCGAACGTCCGTCAGTGTGTTGAAACTCCACGCGTTGGTTCAAGCCGCCTACCTTCAAGTGCCGAAAAAACGGAATATTCATGTGTCATGACCCCCGAGACTGTGTGGGTCTCGAGGACTTTTCCTGGCTTGCCTCCCTTCTTGGGGCTCGACTCTGCACGTTGATACGTGAAAGTGAAGGGCGGCTCGCCGATCAGCGTGAACACGATCTCGGCTTGATCACCTGCGTGTGGGGGTTATGACATCCCGTCGAACTCCGGGGAGACAAACCATACCCTCACGTATATCCTGGTATATGCGCTTCCCATGACCCACCTGGGCGGACGGTAACGGGTGAATGTGCATGCGCAGGTTCGCAACAACGGCTTTACACATCCTTTGCTGGTGAGCCACAGAGCTGACGATGAATTCACCACTTTGTTGCTGAACAATCGACCACGGCGACGTCTTCGCTTCCTGCGTGTAGGATTTGCCATTGATCCGGTATCTACCACGACCATGAGCAACATCAACGGGCCGCACATACATCACAACTCACCCAATCGTCCAGGGTGGTGTCCCTTCCAACTGGAACTGAGTCACGTCGCCTACGCAAAAATCTTTCTTCTTGTTCATGGGTATGATAGCAGCCGTTTCAGCAACATCGACCCAAATCGACCGCCGCAGGGGATCAAGTTCTGCTTGTTCACAGTGTGAAGAGTCGTGTACGGTTTCAATCGTAACTTGATACGGTCCGACGGACGTGAAGTAGTATGATGGTATATCCAACTTCCAAATCTTGTCCCGCACTTCCACGGTTTCATGTCGTACCTTGCTAGCAGCAAGGTTTTTGATCGATAAATGGAGCTGGAACGGTGGTGTACCCTCGAATAGGATCGTACCGTCGGTTGACGTTAGATCTCGAGAGCTGAGGACGTCATTAAGGCAAAAAGACATGCGATTATCGTTCTTGAATTTTGCAGACGGCTTAGGAAGGACCTCTTGCTCAAACACAAGCCGCTCCGAGCGTGGAATTACGGCACTCTTATGCTTGTGAAGCGGGTATGCCACATCCCCGACTTGTTTCACTTCATAGTACTTGCGTCCGGGGGTAGACGTGTGAAGTTGGAAACGTGTTCGCAGCTGGATGCTGCTAAAAGTCGGCTGATCCAGAACGATTGTGCCAACTCCTGATTCGTCCTTCATTGCGACGTTATACATGATCTGGAAGGGAGGACGACCTGGAGGGAATAGTCAAGGTCAAACCAAACCCAATAAACTGTCACACACCTGTCAAGTCCAGGTCAACGTGGTCATCGTGACCCTGACATATCGGCGGGAGTATGTGCGAGCGATTATATGTCTCAAACATGGACGGCGTTTGCGGGTCCAGTTTGGCAGACGGTCGGGGAACCCAATCCACATTATATCTGTCCTCTTCGGCGATGACGAGGCCTGGACATTGTGAATCCGATACCTGGTAGGACAGGACCAGTCAAAACCAGTACTTTATAACGATTAATGTACCCACCTCGAGAAGCTCGTACGAGCCCCTGTTTTTGACACGAATATGATCGTTCGGAGAGCGTAGCAGAGCGGTCTGAACAGACTCGGGCTCTTCGGCACGGCGATACTTGACGGTCCACGGCTATGTTGACAACATCAATAACACATATAAAACATTGTTAAAGTGAACGTACCCCATCGCCGGTGAGCCGCAAAGGTAATTCGGTTTCGTCATCCTCCAAGATAGTGACTTGGTTGACATCGTTCTTTATGTAGAATTTGACCGTGGGCTAAACAATACTTGTGAGAATAACTGATGGTGTTGAACAACCAATAACATACCTTTACCCTGCGAACATTCACGGAAACCCCAGGCACTGAAATGAGACGTTTACATCCGTAAGCATCCTCGACGCTCACTTTCAGAGGTGATCAGTAAGAGAATCGGGTTACGAGCTACTCGGTTTACCTAGGTCCACTTCAAAACTTCCGCCTTCCTTGTCTACTTTAGACGGGATGAGGACTTGTATACGCGTAGGCGATGACTTGATGTCGCGAATCTCCAGGCGGTCGGTGGTACGAGGACCGACGACATCTAATTCCAGATTCCACGGCGCTGTTCCCTGGAGACGATGTTTTAGAGATGGCACCTCAAAACCACCTAGTGACTCACCCGTAGATCCACTTCAACGTCAACCATATTCCCAGAACAACTGTTTACCATGCCCTTAGGACGTCCAGCAGCGGCCGTTGGAATGAAGTCGGCAGCTGCTAGGGGGTGAACAATCTGGTCAATGCTTGGACCTTTAAGCCCCACTTTCTTGTAGTTTGCATCGCTTAGGTGTAGGAATGTATAGAAGTAGTGACCGCTATGTTCGGGTTGCAATGTAAGTTCGCCCCGGGAGCTCGTAAAGGTTTTAAAGAAATCACGTGGCTCTTCCTTGTCGCGCTGTGTGCGATAGTACACTTGGAAAGGAGGGGTCCCGTGGAATATGAGCGAGGCGGAAACGCCAGTGTCACCGGAACTGTGGGCAGTAATCAGTGGATCCAGTATTATTCGGTAGACGAAGCGCGCTTGCCATTCATGAATTCGCTTCCATTCGATCTCGGCGGTTGGCATAGACTTCTCTACGACCTTGCACGCGTCTGGGGAAAGAACGTCACCCTCGCACCACTAAGGTCTTGAGTATGTGTCTCTTACTGACGAGACTAAGTTCGTACCTTGCCTCTAATTCCAAGAATTGTGTATTCTCCTGCCGCACTAGCACTTAGACTGAGCGAGGGTTGGTGGGTGTGGAGTGTATCCTTCCACGGCTTGACAGATTTGCTACCACCTTTGCCATCCTCCGATGGGTCGAACTTGACGGCAACGTTCCACGGAGCATCCAATGGATCCGAATCGGTCACTTGGAGGAACAAGGGTGCGTCTGAACCAATGAGCAGAGAGACTGGGTTCCCAGGACCACAGTTTCGGAAGGAAACACTTGGGCGTCGAAGGATGTTCAGTGACCGCACCGTCGTCGGATTCAGCGGTGCTTCGCGATGAAGGGTTTCGCTGGTAATTCCTTGATCGAGGGGGACGATGTTACCCATGCCATCAATGACGCTCTCCAAAACGATTGTGAGTCTCCCTAACGGCTCCGCCGGCAACGAAAGAGGGACTTTCAGCATTTGAGGTATTTTGGTTCTCACGACGTTACGTGAATCTCCATGTGAACGTGAAGCTGGGTCGCTGTCTTCAATGCCTTCGACAAGGAAGCTCTCTTTTTTTCCGTCGACATACTTGGACCAACGGAGGCTGAGTGGTGGTACCCCACGGATATCGATGGTCAGGTCGACACCTGAAGCGTCTCCTTGACAGCGAACTGCATTGGCTGGTTGCGCAACAGAATCGTCTGTATAATATGCGGTAGGACATGGGACGACCGTGACCTCAAGAGGGTGAGCAAGTCGAGCAGTTACGCCGGAGCTATCGAGTATTCTCTCCAATCGAATCATGCCCGGCTTGGTAACACGAATATGGGTAAGGGATTGCGTCTTTTGCAATTGGGCATCAGAGGTGGATTGGGTTTCATCCTCGTCGTCTTCGTACTCGTCGTCTGCGGAATGAACGCGGACTGACTGAAGGCCTTCGAGACGCGCCTGTTCGATTGCCTTGAGGTCCTTTCCGCTGAGTTCGATATGCTCGATGCGACCAGTGCCAGATTGGCCCTCGACATAAGTCAAGGGCGTAAAGGAGTAGCGAATATTTGCTGGGGTTGTGTTGTTGACGAGAATAGGGACGAGCACGGAGTGTGCAGGCGGTGACAGGCAGAAGGTGAGCGCGTCTGGGTTGAGGTGGGCGGTACTGATTGGCGACATGTGGACCGTGTGTTGACCAAGCAGGTGCTGATCTCCGCTGTGCGTGTCTGGAAAGATGAGGGAAAGAAGAGCAGAGGGGGAAAAGACGTCAGCAAAGTGGAACTGCTGGGGGGTGGCAGCTAAGTCAGGACGTTCTGCAGAACAAGTGAGCTAGTATTTTAGAAATGGGACCGATTTGCATGCCTTGATATGCGGCTGAAACGGGCGCGTTTGAGCCGAGATGTAGACTTATGGCACCAAACAACAAGCCGTCGAGGAACCAGAGGGAGAGGATTTGGAGGGCGACGACGGCCTTGCTGTAGGTGAGGCGCGGTATGCGCAGCCGGGCGAGGAGGGCGACATATGCAAAGTCGATGAAAAACCATTTTCTGCCATAGGCATAGGAGTTTGATTCGCTGGAAGTAAAGATAGTCTGTACGATGTCGAATACCTTGATGGCCTGTGGGAGAGTGAGTGGTGTGACGCGGGCGTTGAACGGACTGACCTGGAGTAGACAGCCGAGGCTGAGATAGTAGAGACGCTGTGAGGGGACGTCGACGAAACGCTCTGGGACGAGCGGACGCGACATGATGGGGGGAGGAGAAAGAAAGTACGAACACGTGACTACAAATCAAGTACGTACTTAGATGATGATAGCGCCTCGTCCAAATCGAGTTGATGATGAGCAACATCCCACCACTCCCCTCCATCGAAGGCGACCTCCTCCTCGATGTCCTCACCAGGCAGCCAAACAGGGACGAGACGTCCCCACCAGACAACACCGAGCACGGTGGCGTCGAGCGTCTTGCTGAGCTCGGAGAGACCGTGCTCAGCATGGTTATCATGTACATCCTCTTCCAACGAACCCCCTTCCTCTCCGCTGCCGATCTCTCCGTACGTAGCACATCCAAACAGAGTTCATGTCCTCATCGCTCTGTCACAGGAAAAGCACAAGGAATTTATGGACGATGAAAGCATCAGACACTGGCTCGCTTGTTACAATCTCAAGTCCAGGGTGAGGGGCCTCGACGATAGATCCAGACTCGACAACCAAGTAGTAAGCCATCCCTCGTGTCGCTTGTAAACTTTTTCATTTCCAGTAGGAGGAACGTCTCCTTTTTCACTCCTATGTGGGCGCGATATATCTACAGAAAGGATTTTCCACTCTCCTCGCTTGGGTCAGTCGTCTCGTCAGCCCCGAATCAGAACCACTTGCAGCACCGGGGGCCAACCCAGCCACTGCCCCCCAGCCTCCCCCGCCCTACACCTCATCCAGTCCACCTGTACCCCCCTCCGTTCCGCCTCCACCCATGCCACCTTCCCAGTCATCGGCAGGGTTGCTACAAGTCAACACGCTTGCTTTGTTCAACCAGACATGCGCGCAACGCGGCCATATCATCAACTGGGAGAGTGAGTCCGAGGGTCCCGCACACCAGCCTCGCTGGGCAGTAAAGTGCTTCGGTGAGCGTCTATTTCACTCCACCTTGACCATAACTCATCACTTCCAGTCAACAACCAACTCAGAGGCTCTGGATCAGGCAGGAACCAGAAAGTGGCAAAGGAAGAGGCAGCTCGTCAGGCATTCCAAGCATTGGGTTGGGGAAGTAAGCGCACTTAGCCACCATACCTTCATGGTATTGAGCACATCATCGTAGCTTTTGCGTAGATCGCACCTTGGAAGCTTCGCCAAGTCGTGAAATGCATCGCAGTGTCAACAATCTCGTTGTAGAATACACCCATGCAACTGTCCCATTCATCGTTTCAGCGCTCACAGCGATAAAATGAAATTCAAGTCGTCCTTTGGAACATGCAGGTGTAGGTTTATACCGACCTTGACCTCAATAAATAGTCAGGGGTTATGCAGGCGGAAGCAATTGGGCAGGAAAAACGTCATGTAGCACAGCCCACCGTGCAAGTGGTTGACGGCATGTCTCGGGGTTCTACATCAGCCAAAAGAATACATATGCCGCTAGTAGACCTAGAAGAATCCTGAGAGGTGGATCCGTGTTCGACCAAACTGACTTTGCGCTAGCCACCAGGTCCGAACTCGTCTCCGGGAGTGGCGTACCGCCGAGAGTGTGACCTTCGCCAGAGAAGGCGCCGGTGGACGACGAGCTCGCGAATTGTTCCACGGCGTTCTGCAGTCCCCTATAAACCAGATTTCCAGCGCTCGAAACGAGTGTGAAATCCAAAGAGTTGGCACATACCTCTTGTCAGCGCCGCGAATCATGTGGATCTGCTTGGAACCCCGCAGAAAGATGAACGTCGGCCTGAGCATCCCCAGGAACAGGTCAGATAGGGATGCATAGTCGGAATAGAACTGCTGTACCCACATCGCAGAGACTTTATACGCGGACGCCACTTCTTTTGCAGCGTCGACGTCACACTTGATAAAGTTCACGTTTGGATTCTGCTTCGCAAGTGCCTCGAACGTTGGTGCAATGGCATGACAAGGACCACACCTTGTCGACATTCGTCAGAAACTGCCAATAGTCTGAGATGGACAAGACGAATCACCAGGATGCGTGGAAGTCGATAACCTGTGCGAGATGAGTTCACCATGATTCCTGGCGAAAGCATTCCATGACTTACTGTCAGTTTATTTGAATCCGACAGTAGGCCGTTGAGCTGAGACACTGAGTTGACGTGCGTAATGGACATTTTGTTGGTCTGGGTGTGCGGAACCGCAACGCTCGGATGTGAGAGAAATGCAGTGATGGCGGAGTCCCCATTATGGAATATTTGTCCAAGTGCCAAATCCATTTCATGACTGAAGGAGAATACAAATCTAGTTCCATCGTTTGGCTACAGGGTATGTCATAGAGATGTTCAGGAATGAATAGATTGATTAGTCCAAGGGCTCAAGGTGAACTAGCCAGCCAAGCCTCCGCGGAAGAGGGTGGCGGCGCCAGGCATAAGCATCCCCGCGACGATTCCACCGTGCCTAGGTCCGTTCTTCGAACGGGTCAAGCTATCTTCCCCCGCAGACGATGCCCTTCTTCGGCGGGTGTGTTGCACTTGATCCATACTTAGGGTCATTCCCCCGTCAACTCCAGCATCCAGCGGAGATCTTGTCAACGTATGATAACGTCCGCTTCTGGCAGCCGCATCAGAGCGAGACCTAGTATGTGTAGCAGGCGTCGAGAGATGGCGCGAAGTTTGTGGTACGATGGTGCGATTCGATGCGTAAGTTGGCGGCTCCAGCTTCTGGGCCCCTAATTTTGGTACCAAATTCTTCTTCATGATATGCATCAATCCGGTTTTCTTTCCCTGCAATGGATGGAATAGGTATGGCGAACAGGAAAACGTCAAGGGCGTCAACGTTTTCTCCCCAGGGAGGGTCTTCCCTGTTCCATCCACCTTGCGATCGCTGACGAGGTAGTCGAATTTCCAGCGCAATCTCAATCCATGCGCATCGCTGTTCAGTGTCGACGCTATGAACGTTTCCGTCCCAAGCACAGTGTATACACCGTTCGCCTTCACGCTGAGGGTTGCTTGTCTCGAAAGATAGTCACGAGACTCGTCGCCTGCTACCGACACCATTCTAAGCGTCGGTGGACTGTCCAGTGTGGCATAGTGAAATGCGAACGTTTCCCGCTTCGTCGGCATGAACTCAGCGAATCCTGCAATGACGCGGGACTCGGCGCTCTCAGCAGACTCGTAAGGATGCAACGAGCGGGCCCGTGGCGAGTAGCCTATTAGTTGCATGCAGGACTTGACCGCCCGAAAGCCTTCTTGATCGATCCACAACTCGATTATCATGGGCTTTAACCACGCAAGTTCTTCCGGAAGTGCTACGTGTTTCATAAATGGATGCGCCGCGTCGGATCGAGTGCCGGCCGCCCACGAATGAGTGGACACTGGTGATGTGGAGTCGGTCAACTGCCGTCGAGGACATGATGCATGTTTCGTAGGAGAAGGTGGTGCGTCATGCATAAGATTCGACTCAACTTCGTTGACTTGTAATCGGGGTGATCTTGGACGGCCAGGAAAGCGAACCGCCCTAGCCCTTTCGAGCGGACGACGGTGGCGTTGTCGACCCACCGGAGAGGATGGAGGGGAGATGACATCCGCCGATGAAGATGGCGAAGGAGGCGCGAAAGTTGGTGTTGGTAACGTGGAGTATGTGTGCAACGTGGCAATCGTGACTAGTTGATCACCGTCGACGTCCTCTTTGGGTACTGGTGGCGACTCCATGGTACTCGGACAAGAAGCCTGCGGATCCCGTAACCCTTCAAACTTGTCCCGTTTGACAAATACTGGAGTCGAGCAATCGCCTAGCGTGCTGGGGTACCCAGCATCACCGCTGAGGACATCGTGATACGCAGGATGGGATGCGTTTTTCAGTTCGCCAGAAACAGCTCTGGCAGAGCAGGAGTCGCTCAAAGGTCTGGCGTGGCGCGTGTTCGAGAATTCCAGAGCGCTGCATGTGTCTGACCCCGATTCCCTGTACGTCCAATTCTCGAGCGATGAGGCTTCATCGCCGCGAGCGAGGTCCCTCGTGTTCCGTATGGCGAGTTTATCAGTCGGCTTTAGTTCCTTAGCAACGCTGCGCAGTCCTCGTGGTTCACCGAAGACGGGCAGGACGGAATCGCAAACATGTGTCGTCGCTTCCAGAAGGATTGGTATCTCCCCAGAGGCTGAGCAAGCCAAAAAGTTATCAGCTCTCAAGATGGGAGACGGGGGAAGCAAGGCGGCGGATAGCGCCCGCAAGTCAGATGAAGTACGCGTCAGTCGTGTGTGAACAGAGCCGAAGACCATGATGCCGGTTCAAATGTCAACTCTGAAGTTGATGTACGTGCTATAAACGCCTAGTATTCCAACTGGCCGACTGTCAGCGTGTAAGTCTCTACGCGATCTAGATGCAAACTATGCCTTTGCGTATTATTTTCCTCCATGTGTACGGGCGATGAAGTCACGTTCCTTCGTGCTCACTCTTTCTCTATTTTTGAGCAAGCAATAGTCCCCATACTCATTTTTGCTCTGCCACCAACGCCCAGGAGCCCACAATATCCTGGTCAGCAGCGAAGAGTGGGACGCGTCAAGGAAAGGCAAGCATGCGACGCGCTCCCACGTTTGCTCGTCATTGGCATAGCGAGGCTCATATCTGGAGGAGGTTGGATGCCGAGGGAAATCAAGATCCACGAGGTAGTCACAAGTTTCCACGGGGACCTGCAGGGCATTGGATCAAGACATCACGACAGGAAAGAACGAGACTCCGCACGTAGTATTCGTTGGCCTCCTTGTTAAGGTCATTTAAGCCGGCTGGCGTGTTCCTAGAACCTTTCCTATCCCACCAAGGTTCACCTCCGACGTTCCCCGATGTGAAATGAGCGGGAAGCAATCCTTCAAAGTCGCTTTTCACAAAGTCGACGGATACAGCGTTAGGCACCAAATAGTGTCCTGGGAAACGGTGCCATTCTTTTCCAAGACACAACTTCAGATCAAATTGCTTGAGGACTGTAAAGTCAATACTTGGTCTGTCCCTTTCTTCCACACCGGCGGGTAAAGGTGGTAGGAGACCGGTATCATTGAGAAGACGAGGGAGTTCATAAGCCTCGAGACGACCGAAGATAGACAACGGCGCATGATAGTAGTGCCACAACGCGAGAATGCGGGAGATGGACAATAGCCCCGAAGTCAAGATGATGGAAAGAGTGGTCGTGCTGAAAATAAGGGACTTCGAAGCCTATCATTCGGGCACGACGGTGTTGGTAGGAAAATAAGTGTCATGAAACCAACCATTGATAAAATAACCCCACCTTGTATGGCGATTTCGTCACATAAATGTATGTGACTTCCAGCCATCCACGTAGCAAATAGAGGCTAACAGCCGCATTGAAGCATATGAGTGGATACGCGGGGTACATAAATCGCTCTTCTTTGTGCGCTTGCGCTGACAGTATTGAGGCCCATAGGTACAACGGCGCCAGCCGCAATGCGAGGATCGTAAATGGCGAGCTCTCATTTGGTCCTGGTGTCCTAAGCCCGAGACGCTTACGGTCGACGTGATACGTGATTGCAAGCGAAGGTAACGACGCGAACGCAAGGACGAAAACGATGTTGAAGTTGAGGAGGAGGTTCAATACGTAGAAGTGCCAAGGTGACGTCCCGTACAAGTCAGGACCGCGTTCGGAACCACCAAAGATGTTGTACTGAACGATGTTCCATGGGACGATAGACCACTTCCCATATGCAACGCTATCGATACAGACCACAGGGATCTGGTATAGAATAGTATGTTAACGCTGGCTTCCACGCGAAGACAGAAGAACTTACAAAAATAAGAGCAGATACAAGGCCAGCTAGAAAAAGACGTCGCCAACGTGCCAACATCCAGTTGACAAGCGAGGAGGGGTCAACTGTATCACCACTGAGTACGAAGAGCTCCTCGAACACGAAGGGCAGCGAGAGAGCAAGTGCGAACGGCCACCCTACAATTGCTCCAGTGGCAAACAACATAGTAGCGTAAAGTGTTCTTCTCGTATTCTTGACAGTAGACGGCTCCATCGCAAACGCGAAGGCGAGTGTTGTAGCATACATGGCGAAAGAGGAAGGCAAAAATGCTGTAGTATGTTGAGAAGCTAAATGGGGTCGATAGGAATGTTAAATACCAGCTGTAGCGTTCCACATGCCTGCATTGAACAGCAGGATGAAGAACAGGTAACGACCAACCCTGTCGCTGATCTTTTCGACAACGATGCGGAAGAATTTGACCTCGCAAACAGTAGATAAGACCGCAAGAAACATTCGCACGGCAAAAAAAGCTGGTCGCTACAGCAATAGCCTGTCAGTTGCCAGCTGAACCCGAAACTCGCCAACATTACTTTTCGGAACGCAAATACCGAAGACAATCTGGCCGCCGGCATATGGAACAAGATATAGGCCCAGCTTCGTATTGCAAAAGTGGGGGTTACTTCCCATGTCTGAAAACCATGACCGTACTGTAAGAAGTGCAGGGGCTCCCAAAAGTTGAAGACTGTGCAATTGAGTGGTGGTTTGGAGGCGTGAATGAAAGCTAACCTTCGTCACAATCTTGAATGTTGGAATACATAGCACCCGCTACACGGATAAGAAGTAAGATGCGGAGAGCAGTTTGGAAGCTAGGGACCCATGGCTTCCGCGCGGCCCTACATGGTGGTTAGAGAGTTTAATGCAGGCGTGAGAATGCATACCTGCGAAGTTGATCCTGCAAGATACCGGTGTGTCTAGTGGGCTGGGGAGGAGCGGGCTTTGAAGAATCCGGTCGTCTGAGCCGCAGAGTCTGTGTGCCAGAAGCCATTTGGTCAGGATTCATCATCGCTGGTAGCGGACTAGCGGTGGGCAGGGGGATCACGGATCACGTGACTTTCAAGGCGTCGCGGAGGGATCGAGTGTGGAACAAGCCCCGGAACGAACGTCCCTAGCGATGCTCAAACGGGACTGATAAACCAGGGAACCTGGGTGCACGATTTGTACTGATGAGGGAAGCCGTATGGCCCGTTGGGGAGGAGTGATTCGCCGCTGGTAAGACCCAGATCGGGGGAGTCGCTGTGGCTGGAGTCCGGGCGGGTCGAGCGACAGGCATTTGCTTCTCGAGAAGCCCGTCGCGCTTCCAATCCAGCCACTCCCCTCCTTATTTCTTTCTTCCTCCCATCACCCAAACGCTCCCCGCCCATCCCTCTCTGTTCTTTCCCTCCTACACGATGGGGGACACAATCGAAACCGCTCAGCATTTTATTTACGTGTCAGTATTTTCAACACGCCTCTCCCTGCTCTGCTCATTCCTCTTCCAGCACCCAGGTTTATTTTTGCTGTGAGTCAAGCAAATACCTATGCTCAACCAATCAACTGACCCTCTCGATTTCCTCCTAGGCATGTGTAAGTCCCTATTTTCTGCATATATGCACGTCCCCCACCCTCACCCTCACGTCCAACAGACGCCGTCGTCGTGTGGGACTGGATCATCAGCCTCCCCAGAGAATGGCGTTTCGTATGATGCCTTTCTCCTCCCTCTTGTATTACACTTACAGCGCTATCAGATCTGGAAGACCACCTGGACGCCAGTCAAAATTGCATACCTTTTTTGTCGGTGCGTGGAATTCGTCGCGCCACCCGCTTCAACGATTTTACATTTTCAATCAGCTATTGGGTTATCGTAGTCGTTCCATATCTTTTGTACGCTTTCGTCACGAATCACACCCAAGAGGTTTGTGAAAAAATTTACAAGGTGGGCAATCATTGTCGCTCTCACGTGAGATTTACCCTTGCCGTTCTCGCAGATCCCAGTCGCGTTGGCAATGTGGAACCAAGTCGGTTCAGAATGTCAGTCTTTCGGTCCTTGATCCCCCTCGCCATCCTGATCCACGAAAATAATTACAGCCGTTTTGCTCATTCGTACATATGCTTTTTTCAATCGCAACTTGTACATTCTTCTGGGACTTGTTTGTGCCCTGGCTGGCGTGGTTGCATACCAGCTTTACGTGGACGCGTCACAAATGATACGTCAGTGCTATCGAAAAATGTGTCCGTTCCTTGATTACTCACCTCCCGATTAGTTTTGACTTTCGTGACTCCCCCATACGTGAGTGAAGAATTGACCAATCATGCTATCATATGACGAGCTGGCCCAGGGACCCTGTTTCCCGGCGTCGAAACCACACTCCGCACACCTACTTGGTAATGGTAGATGATATTATTTGGATAACTGCTAAACATACTTTGTGCAGGATTTTTTGTGCGTTGCGTCCAGGGTTCTGACGTTCGCATGCTTATTTATGAGATAAGATCGCGCCGCTCTTGTTCGACACCCTCGTCACGGCCATGACAGTTTGGAAGGCTTTCCACATTCGTATCAGAAATGGAGGAGCAAACAGTAAGCTCATTCAGACATTCCTTCGCGAGGGTAAATAAGACACATATCCATGTGTTATTGCACTTAGTAACGTTTCTCCTCAGGTGTCTTTTATTACATTCTGATCTCTATCGCAAACTTGGTAAGTTCTATTAGACAGTGTCTGATGTAGGATGGCTCACGGGCTCCGACAGATCAATGGAATCTTTTACCTTCAGTGAGACCCTACCCACCCTTCCCCCTCTTTATATACTCATCTGCTTGGTTATCTAGACCGCGTCAGGTTATATCTGCGCTAAACATTCCCCTTAGTGTCATGATGGCACCGCTGCTTGCTTGCCGGCTTGTGAGCCTGTTGATGCTGATATTCTGACGCGATGTTAACCACGTCACAGATCCTGGATCTCAGGGAACGAGGCGCGGAGACCGTTTCTCACTCGGAGGGGACAGGTGTTGGCGCGTTCGCCACCAAATCTGGGGTGACCACTTCATCCAATGGCCCACCCCACGTGAAGCGAGGGGGACTTGGGATACGCCACCGCGGGCCCGGGTCCACTATCGCCTCGAATATCATGCTAAGTACCATCGGAAGCATCCAACCTGATCCCGACCTCGAGACTGCTGACGTGGAACTGGACGATATGCATTTCGAATCTGGCATGGGGTTTGCTGGTGATAGTTCTCGGACCCTCGGTTCACTTGAACACACAAGCCCAGCCCCGGCCTACAATTCAGTTGACATGGGATCTCCCGCAGGGTGCGGTAGTGTGAGCGATGGTGGTGGAGTCGGGACTATGTCAGGCATCCGAGTCAACGTCGAGAAGACGACGTCGACGATGTGACATTCCATCCAGGGATTTTCTTTTCATTTCGGAACAGCATCGGATTGATCCTGCTTACGCTACTCGTTTTCT
>JBBPMA010000030.1:51146-79391 GCA_038090075.1 Xanthoconium purpureum
CATGGTGTCCAGGGCGTCGTCTTTGGCGCGCTCACTGTCGACGGTGACATAGATGAAAGCCTGGTCAGAGAGTGGGTACCAATTACTTTTTGCGAGGGAGATGTTATTGACTTTGAAACAGACTGGTTTCAGCGGCAGCACCCCTAGAAAGTGAGTCGCTTGAAATGCTGCTGTGCGAGGCTAACCTCAGAATATAGTTTGCTTCCATCGCGCATTTGATATGACCAGTGATCTGAAGAATGGTACGTTTTGACTTCAGAAGAACGTATCTTGACAACTCATTCATGCATCAAAGCATGGAATATATTGTCCAAGGTGACTGGAATTACAAGGGTGCTGACAAGGTGACTTATCCGTTGGGACGGGCAACCTTCTAAGACTGAATGCATTCTCCGCAAGTGGTCAGTGTAAAAATGTAAGCTCTCCGAAGGCCCTCGAAGCCTTGGCATGGATGTTCGACGCTGCCATTTCTTTGCCTGTGAAGATTCTCCCCGGCTCTGGCATTAACATATCGACCATTCCAATACTGTGCAAAGCTATCCTGTCGCACGGCCTAAAGGAAATTCACTTGAGCGGTGGTAGGTGGGTAGACGGTCGCTCTGCACACAGACCTGAGGGGATGGGGATGGGTGAATGGAGTATTTGGCGGACTGACGAAGAAGCTATCAGGAAAGTGAGAGATTTTGTGGACAGATACTGTGCGACGGAGGCAAGCAAGACTTGAGAACGGTAGTCGAATATCCTTATTACGCTCGTATCAGTAAGTATTGATGGAAAGCACAAACATACGTCTGAGTAGAAGTGTCACGTGATCTGCGCCGATGTCAATCAAGAGGACGTGGCTGGAGCGCTTCCAAGATAATGAGTATTTCACCGTCGCCTCCTTCAACGCCAGGAATATTCGCTTGAGGGCGCCAGGACCAAAAAGAACGGTACTTTTCGAATGACGATGAAGCGAGAGTTGGAGGCGTTAGCTGGTGAAGTCGACTTGGACAGTCCTCGGACGAAGCGACGCAGAGAGCTCCCCGCGCCCCCAGACGCGACAATCCCACCAGTTCAACTGCTCACGACAAAAAACGCCAGCGACAGCGATGCAATTATTCAGGACGCAGAAAGCAGCGTCGTCGATGCGGGCGTGTTGAAGGACCAAGCAACCAAGTTGTGGCAGACGGTCAAGGATGCAGTCAATAAGGAGTACGTTACAAACCTGCTTCACCGCCGCTTTACCAGTTTTCTTTTCTGACAGTTCTACAAATGGCTGATACACACATTTCAGAGGCAACATATGCTCTCCAGCTTTTATGCGACTACCCTCCAAACGCCATTATCCAGATTATTACAACGTCATCACGCAACCCATTTGCCTAGACGACATCAAGAAAAAAATTGATGAAAACAGTTATCTTTCTCTCGATGAGGTCCGACAGGACTTTGAACTCTGCTTTACCAACGCCAAACAGTACAACATGAAGGAGAGCGCAATTTGGTTAGACGCCAAGTTCTTGCTCGTCAGTAACCTGCAACATCTACTTGTATCTTCACCAGCTTACTTCCCTTGTATACCCACAGAAGCTCGCCAACAAGGAGTACACCAGGCTAACCGGCAAGAAAATGAAGAAAAGCAGTGACCATGACGAAAACGGAGAGGAGAGACCAGAAGGCGAGGGTGATGACGACAGGAAGAAGAACAAGCCACCGAATATGAACCGGCTACTCAAGTCAAGACTCCAAAAGCTCGTGGAGAAAACGGATGAGGAAACGTGAGCCGAATATCTTCTTTCATTCAGTTCCGCTCAGTCCAATGCTTCCAGACATCGCGTCCTCTCTGACGTCTTCATGGAGATGCCATCAAAGAAGGATTATCCGTCATACTACAAGCAAATCAAACGTCCGATGTGTCTCGAGTACATCTTCGTATGTCTGAATCCATGTTCACGCGGAGCCGTTCTTACTTTAGGCACAGAAACGGTTGAAGCGCAAGGAATATACTACTTCCGAGGAGTTCGCCAACGATGTGGAACTAGTGTTCTCAAATGCGCTCGAATTCAACCAAGATCACAGCCAAATATGGGAGGATGCTTGTACCCTTCGGGTTGGTTGGCCTTTCGTTGTTGTAATGTCACGAAAACTCACTCTCGTCGTAGGACTATTACCGCCAACTCATGTCTGATCTACCACCACCGTATGCTCTTCCTAGGTATACGAAAACGACAGGTAAAATCAAGCTAAGAGTCCCCGGTGCGACGTCAGGCACAACGACTGGTGCGCAGTTGTCGACGGACAGCTCGGGTACGAAGCCTGTCCAGGACCACGCTGCAAGTCCCTTGACGTTCCGATTACCCGGTTCTGGCACTGCCAACAAGACTCCCGTCCATGCTCTCGAGATGTTGCCCAAAACGACCTCAACTCCAAATGTTACGCCTGCAGCTGGAGCCCCCGTGGTTCAGCCTCTAGCGCCAAAGCCTACTCCCACTGCGACCCCCGTCTCGGCCACTTTTGCACCGACCGAGTCTTCGTGTGTATCAACCCCCGCTCCTACTCCTACAACTCTAGCAGCTGTGTCATCGTCAAAAGTTAATGCACTTTCCTCTCAACAACAACCTCAGTACTCGTCCGCTCAGCAATATTCGCACTATCCCAACGCAACATACCACGCAACAAGCCAGCCCGTCGCTACTTCCAAACCCACGGCATCCTCAACCCCGACGACAGCAGTCAATCAACTTCGCAACGCGCCCTCTGTCTCGAGGTCACCTGCACCATCGTTGAGTGGCCACAGGCTCTTGAAGGAGGTTTTCGTCACTGTAAAGCCTCGAGAAAGATCCTTCTTGCTGGACCATCGCGACGGCGTCAAGTCGTGGGCTATGAAACTTGGTCGAGGCGAGATATCCCTGTCTATCGCAGAAGTCAAGTTCCTTGGAGATGAGGACCGAGATAGCAGTGACGAAGACGCTGACGCCCATGATCCAGAGGAAGAAGAAGAGGAGCCATTACCAAAGAAACGTGGTCGTGGTCGCCCACCCAAGAACTCCAAGGTCAAGGCTAAAGTCGTAACAGGAAAGAAATCCGACGTCGCTGGCAAAAAGACTTCGAAGGCTGCCACCCCATCACGCGAGAGCATTCAGGTTGTGTTGAATGGCAAACCTGTCAGTGGGAAAGTCGAACAGGAAGGAGTTTGGGATGTGGATTTGCAGAGCGGTACGAACGTATTGGAGGTAGGAGAGAAGGGTGGTCATGTCTGGAAAGTTTACCTCGAAAGGGTAACCATCACTTGATTGGATGTCCCTTCACTTTCTTCCAGATATCTAATCGCTTATTACTTAATGGCGTATCCCTTCATTGTAACCTTTACTCTACCAAGACACTATAGTGATTTCATTGTCCCATAAATAAGTAGTATTCTGTTAGTCGTGAAGGGAAAGCAAGAGAAAAGGTTCTTAATTCCTGAGCCCCAGGGGTCTATCATCTTCAGATGCCACACTGATCCCATCTCCGGAGTCAGATTCATAGTCCCCAACATACTCCACGTCCTCAGGATCGTACACCTGGTATCTTCCCGTCCTCTCCACCTCACTTTGTACATATTGCTTGAGCATTTCCTCTCTATTTATGGAACGGACTTCGTAGCCTTCCGATCCACGTCGTATCCTCAGTCCTGGATATTCTTCTTCGAGGTCAGTGTCTGTCTCTGGCGAATAAGATTGGAGCGGGTAGGTATCGTGCTCAAAGTCTGGATGGTACGGTGGGAGTGCAGAAGTATAGGCTCGGCTAGACGATCGTTCATCGATAGCTCGCGGGTGTGTATTCGTGGGGCGAAGGGCGGGATTGACGTCACCGTTTTCATAAGTCCAGGGGCTATCGGGGAGCTTGAAGGGTTTTTGGTGCTCTAAAGCCGGATCCCTTGGTGGCCACCCCTCGACATCGTGGTCTAAGATGGTAGGAGAGACGGATATCAGTTGCTCGTGCGAACCATGGCGGGATAAAAAGCACCGCAGATACTGACAGGGGCGAGGGTGGAGAAACAAGGCTCTTGTCCAATGATTCTTCCCAGTACCCCGTACGGTGCGAAAAGTTCATGTCACTCACCAATTCCCACTGAAAATTGGAACTTGAGGCCAGTACCGCCAGGGACTGTGGGACAACACCAAAGAAGTGGATTGCTGCCCAGGATAGAAACTATGTTATTCCAGACTCCTACATCCTATCCGAGAGTCAGTGACCTCTGACTCGGAAATTTGGGGCACATACGTAGGGAAACTTGATCTGATAATGGGATGAATTGTTGTAGTACGTCCAAATACAAAATACCCACCTCTTGTATTTTGCCGTTGCGTTTCAGTGTAGCGGCCTTGTCCTTCTCCCATCTTTCAATCGTGGTGGTATTACTTGTCAAATTGTAGAAGTGATATAAGCTACTCAGTATTATCAACTTGAGGTCCTCGCGACAGAAGAGAACAGACCTGAAAGCCCCGACGGCAAGAACCACCGGTACTACGAACACGTAGTTCATGATAGTACAGATGAGCTCGAATGCAGACGGATTGTCCTGAACCAAATCAATACAGAGACGTCTTACTTGTGGGAGGACTCACATAGTATCTCCTGCCTATTGTAGCCATAACCCTCCGTGTTACCATCGAAAGATGGTAGGTGCATGTGACATCCACGTAAAACAAGAAGCGAAGAAAATGACCATGGTTGAAATGACCGATGCAGTTGTTCACCCAAGGGCAGTGGTGATCTGAATCGAGGTAATAAGGAATATAGGACCCTAGCTGGAAAGCGGCACGAACCCATTCGCAGCACGCAACTGGATGGTCAAGTCAGGAACGCCCAATGCATACGAACGTATTGACCAACCGGTTGCACTGTCTACAGTGATGTGACCTTGGAGGTTTGTATTTTTCACAGGTCCGACAGTATCTGGGCCTTCCCGTGAGTTTCTTGACTTCGTATCCCTCTCCGGCAAGGAAGTCGGGCTCCTGCCAGTGGACTTGGTGTCAGACGATTGAAGGAGGGAGCACACCCAAACTGACCCATCTATCAGGCACCCGACCAGGGTCAGTGAATATGCATAAGTAGTAGCTCCACAGCAACATGAACGCCAGTATACTGCACGACACGTCAGGCAAAGTCAAGCAGACAAGTGGACGGCTTACTTGAATGGAACGAGCAACGTTATGAGCTCGACGGTCCATTCGCGGCCGTACCAAGGCCATATGATGAATATCTGTGAAGTGAGTACAGGAAAGAGAATTAAAAGCAGCACGAAGCTGATGATCAGGTAGCTCAAGAAGGTTTGCATAAGAAAGTGGTGACATTCCCAACGTGGCCTTTTTGCGGTTTTGCCACTTGCTATGCTACAACACCGTGCGATATCCTCGACGCGTTCATGGCGCTCAGTACGCTTCGCTTCTCAACTTAGCCAAAGCCAGGCTGGGGACCGACGTTCGTGTACCATGTTCTGTCATACGCTCCCAGCTCATACTGACATCAAGAACCGCAGTTGAGAAAACGACGTCTGGCAATGCCGAGAACGTCCGCAAGCCTTCTTCTATACTATCGCGTATGTCTTAAACGAATGCTCTTGTGGTCTTTGAACGTATTTACCTCCTAGGTTTGAGCGACAGAACACAGTCTGGGATCCGTCGTGACTCTGGCGCAGAGCAAAAAAGTTCCAGTGTTGACAGCACGCCACTTCCTCGGGCCACTTCTTTCGTTTCAGCTCGGTCTGCGCAGAAGAGGGATCATGCAGCCGAGAAGTGGTTCACAGGTATTCGAGAACTCGACATCAGCGACGTAAACCAGCCCTCTGACCTCAAATCGCCGCCGCGCAAGAGACGGAGGTCTGAATCTCCGAGAAAGCACGAAATGAGACCCAGGACAGACCTGAATGCACTGTTTGCTCCTTCTACTACCACCTCATTGCGAATCCAGACCAAGAAAGAACTGGCCGGCAACTACACGAGTTACCTTCCTGACGGGTACGCTGATCCGCATCGTTTCCCTGTAGCCTACGCTCGGTTGGTTCTTGGCCGAAACAAACACATACCCTTGAATGCGCAAACTGGTGCCCTAAACATCGTCGAGGAAGCTATTAAGGGAAGAACGACGAGGCAGGGTAAGTAGACTCTTGTGGCTTATTTGGTTTTGATTTAGTTGATAATCGTGCCATATAGTTGTTTAGACGTCTTTCATCTTTGTTTCTTCAGCGTCTGGTAACCGAAATAAACATAAAATATGAGAAAACTACGAGTGCGGTGGTATTTGCGTAGGGTGTAATATAGGCGCTGATGAGTCCTCGGATAGTGGGACAGGAGGTACACTAGGGTCTTTGGGCTCATCACTAACGATGGTCGGTGAACGTGGCCGAATCCACTCCGGAAGCTCGAAGTCCCTCACTTCCTCCAAATTCTGTGGGACTTTGGTGCCAAACGCAGTTACATGTCTTTGCGTTTTCCGCACGTTCGGTACAGCTTGGTTTCGGAGAGCCCATTGCATGAGTACACATGGTTCAGCCTTGGGGGCAGCCAAGTGTAGGGACTTTATGGGGGCATATTCAGAGGTGCCACTGGGAGAAGGAGATTCTGCATCGTCGACATGTGATGCTCGATAGCGTTTGTAAGGTCGGTCAGAAGACACTGATAGCGTATCCGACGAAATCTTGGAGAACGGCTTCGTAGGAGAGGAAGGAGGGTGTATGGCATTCGAAGTAGCTCCAGGAGAGCTTACTCCCTTGTGACGGGTTTGCGGCACCTTGATCTTTAGAATGATCGATGGCGCAGTGGGCTGTGGCGGAGCTTGGCTCGGCAGCTCCACCCCGGTAGAGTTGGCCTCTCCCGGACTGCATACGTCGGCAGGTTGCTGAACCATGCTACTGGGTCTGTTGGCATCTTTAAGATCTGCGAGCTTTTTATCGGAAGGGAGAAGAGCTCGGTAACGCTCCTCCAGAATGGACGCAGCTTCAAGCATTTCCTCCCGCCGCCTTTCTCCTTCATCATAAATTGGTGTGGCATCGATCTGGGAGTCAGAGAAGCTGGCTCTCGACTCGACTTCATCTGCTGCGGGGGGTAGGGAGAATGATGCGGCAGGTAAGCCGAGGAAAGCAGAGCTGTCCATGACCCTGAGCTGTTCGATACGTTCCTTGAGCTTATACTGCTCGTGTTTGAGCTTCTCCTTCTCGCGGAGACGTTGCCGCTTTTCGCGGAACTCATACTTGCGATGTCGTTTCTCGTATGCCGCATCGGAGGTGTCTGCATTGTCCTGCTAGAAGCACCCGGAAAGAACGTGATTACACGCCAAACAAATGCAGGTGTACACACCTCTCCCGATGACCGAGGCCTGAAACGTCCTCCGACGGTTGCTTCCTCAGACAATAGAGAAAACTCGGGGGTCTGGATATCCAGCTGCTCCCGATAGGCCTTTATAACATCAGACCGGTCGAAGTAACGTTGATTAGCGACAGTATTGAACCCGAAGCTCGGCGACTTTGGCGAGGGCTGAAGCAGCGCCGAATTTGTTGTCAGCAGGAAAGGTGTGTCGGCAGGGATGAGTGGCTCGTTGTCAGCTGTACTAAACAAGTGAGCGTGAAACGACAGGAGGCCGAAGATACGAACATCGACGTTTTTGTGCATCCAAAATCATAAGGTCCACATCACAGCTTCCTATCCCGGGGCCGCCGCGACGAGAACGTGTGGGTAGCACACGTTTCTGACGAGAATGTAGAGCTGTTGGATGCGGTGCATCCGCCATCGACGTCGCCGGCGCTTCCCACTGGTTCCAACGCTGACGACTTTGGTCAAAGTAACGTTCGAGTCGAGATTAAAGATGGCGACTGGTACCGTAGGTCACGACGAGCGGTCGTCGTCGTGGGGGAAATCGCGCCTGATGGAAGTTGTGGACAATGTTGATGAGGACGCGAACAGTGTTGTCCATCGTGGAGCATGACTTTGACAACTCTAACTAGTACCAGCAAAACATAAACAGTCTCCATCAATCCCCGTGTTCACGAACGCATGCCATCAAGGACGGATGGAGGACCCCTCGACGAACAGCCAACCGTCAGCATTCAAGGCATAAATCGCGTCCATGATTTTTTCCTTTGGCACCAACACATAGTCGGTATTCCTAGATACCGCTGTGTAGCGAGATGCACGGCTTCGACTCGATAGCTGCTCACCAGGTTGAAATCACAAACATTGGAATTCTAGCACTCCTTAGAGGCGTTGCAAATGCGCAAATCACACCCGTCAGTTCTGTCAATTGTCCGGTCAACACAAGGGGAAAGCGACCAGGCGAATCTAGTATGAACCAAATTCCATCGGACCCGCTATCTTGATGCATCTCCACTCTCCGGCTTCCTTTTCCGCCTCGCAGACGATGGAAAATTCTTCCGCCGTTCGAGTGATCGAGATGATTCTCGACGTCGTCTTGGATGCATTCAGTTCACGGAGAACATCGGGTGGTATTTCATCCGTCGAAGCATATTTTTTAACGGAAAATGTCTGCCCCAGAACATCAAGATGGAGACACGGGTGGTTGATCGGAAGGGACATGTTGTGGTCAGATTCAGACTCGGTCGTACGTTTGACCATCCAAACACATATATATTGGAATCATAAGACCAGGCTTCTGCACCCGATCGATATTGTTACATGAAACTGACTATTCAGCCTGATTTGGGGAGGTACTGAATGCCGTCGGATGAGCAAGAACTACTAGTAAATCCAGGGGAGTCTAGCCCATCATCAGCACTGCGGCCTGATATAGGATGTCAATGTACTCACTGATGGGAACAAATTTGCCATCGATAACTGATCCTTGCAAGTTGAAGTACCAACTAATTGTGTTCAGACCACCGCTCGAGCAGCCGATGTCAGGGGTATACTGAACCGAGACAATCTCAAAACAAAGTCCACATTATAGACATGTACTTACACCTCCGGAACCATTCTGCAGCGCAGAAATGATATCCGATAACGCATAGGTTTGAGATGTTGAGGGCGTGATACCAGCGTTTGCGAGCCAAGTGTACGTAGGAAGAGTCTGGAATAATTTGACAACTGTCTGGCAGTATGCCACAGCCTTCGCGAAACGAAGTAAATTGTGTGCGCGATCTCTAGCTGATGAACAACTTACTTCGGCTCCCTGGGCACTGCCAGATGGGAGGCAAGAAGGCTCAAGTGTGCTGTCACGAACCCGATTTCAAAAAATCAGAGACAAGACTAGATAGTTTTCACCTAAAGCACGTGCCGTGCGTTGCCCATTCATGCTAGAATGCTATCAACGAGACGTCCACATGGTCGAAACAAGACGTACATTCCAAAGTTCCTTATTGTTACCATTATCGTTCAGCCAGTATTGCCGCATGTAGTCCAACGTAGAAGTAGCGCCCTGGTCTGTAAGAAGCTGGACGGAGTCACTCGACCCTGCTTCTGAAAATATGTCGGAGGAGTTGCACACCTGAGAGATGTCGTAGTCACGCGACGAATCACAGTTCTTCTGGTATGTCCCATCGCAGCTGTTGGTAGGGTGATCAATGGAGTGCGAGATACGTGCATCCCCGCTAACAAACGTACTTGTCATTCCACAAGCCTGATAGCTGCATAAGATTTGATAGTGTTACTTGCAGAACATTCACTCACCATGGATGGTCCAGCTGTCAGCAGGGCTACCGGCAACATTGGTGTCCCAGAACTTTTCCAGGATTACAGTGAGTTACAAGAAGGCTATACTTTGCGACAAAATACCTGAGTTTGCAGCAACAACCCCTGAAATGTAACAAATAAGTTAGCAGCGGAGTAGAGGTGGACAACAACGTACGCCTGGGTATTCAGTGCAGCATGTGTTGGATAGTGTACCTGTAGTCTGACAAGAGGCTTGACCGGATGTGGAACAGCCGGAGTTGATATTGTCCAAGAGGTGAGGAATGGTCGTCGCTCGCGACAACGCGAAGAACTGAACTAACAGAACGAGCGTTAGCATGGCTCTAGCAGCACACCGAGCCGCTACAAGACATGTATTTATGCTGGTGGGCGAAGCGGAGATTTGGCATGTTCCCAGAGTTGGATGCACAAGGAATGGTGATGATTACGGTAACTTCACGCGCGGTGCATTGCGACTGACCATGCGTTTGGAAGACTGCCCATGTGCGCTGCTCGCTAGGCAATAAGTACGTTCCTATATGGGTTAGCGCGGTTGAGTCCAAGAATAACCTCAACCCGGCTAAACGCCTGTCAAAGTTAGAGGAATGACTGAGATCTCCTAGGTGCAATGATGTTTTGTCAAGTTCTTTGTTGGAGAATGTTGAGAGTGAGTGAGGTGCTTGCCAATAAATCCAATTCGATGTTCTGCAGATGCTGAACTACATCGGTCTATATGTATCACCTTCACCTTCAGAACCAGCGCTACCATGCATTGTCCACGTATCAACCCAATGATGTGGCGGAAACGTGTGGTCGTGGAGATTCTGAGAAGCCCATGGAAACATGGGCCCCGATGACAGGTTGAGTCCAAACACGGATGCGGCGAATCTGGGATTGATGTGTGGCTGGACGAAGGATTGTCCGTAACCGTGGATATTGTTGGTCTGCCAAGCATTCGAAGTTGATTGAACAAGGGAATCAGGTGCGATCGTATCCGTAGCTTGTCCATACCCTGCCACACGTTCGACCATTGGCGAAACCACTGGAAACGATTGATCTGTGTCCGAGTCCAACGTTCGTTCCGAAGTGACGGGGTGGTGATAATATCCCCGCCTTGAGGTACTCCACAATCGATGGTTCCGTGCTCCCCTACCACGTGTACCCTGACCAGAAATACGCCCGCGAGACACCGGGCTATCTCTACGACTCCCACGATCGGGCTCTCTCCCAAACCCGGCATCCATCTGCATGGGGCGTACACAGGCATCTGAAGTTGGGACCTCAGCATATGGATCGTCATATGGAACAGGTGGTGGTCGTGATGGACCTGGAACATGATAGTCATCATCATAAGGGCCGTGAGCGTCGTATGGGTTGGAACCACGATATAAGTCCTGGACCATGTCGTCCATATGGGTTCGAGACGGTGCCGGGGGAGATTGCTTAGAGAATGATGCAGCGCGTCCGCGCCTGTGATAATACGTTGGATAGACTTCCCATCATTGTTAATGTGCTCACCTCTTCTTGCGTTGAGCCCTGAAGGCAGCTTCCTTCTCGTCGTCAGAAAAGTCAATCTCGTCATCTGCAGGTTCTTCGTCATGGATATTACTGGCGTCGCTGCCACGTAAATTCTTGAGCTGTTTTATGAATACAAAATGACTTCGTTGGGGAACATGGAATACCTCGCGGGACACCCAAATTTTGTTGGTATCCAGCGGATATTGTTGGTTGAATTTAACCTGATAGAGTGGTTGGGACGTTGGGCCGAAGGTCTCGTATATCTGGCCCCGGGTTGAGGGTTAACGTTGACTGGTACGGAAAACGGAGCAACTCACATATCCAAGAACTTTTCGGTCTTCAAATACAAGCAGGGACTCGGCATCAAGAGCGCGACCCGAAAGAGAGTTCATATGATCCACGGGGAGGCCCTTCACAATCACGATGTTGCCCACAATACTCATGATTTCCCCGACCTTCTCCAGTGCGTCGCATGGTTCAACTTCGGAAATGGTAGGAAGCACGATATTTGTGTCGACGATCTCATTCTTTGTCTGGAGATAGGTAGTAGATGCTGCCACGCCCAAGTCGTCGTCTTCAGTGTCATCCAGAGATTTTTTACGCTGAGGCGCTGCATGTTCGCGCCCCTCCTCTGAATCAGAGGACGAACTTGCATCCAACTCCGAGTCAGAAGCCGATTCCGAATCTGATGTTGCGCTAATGATCAGAGTTAATATGCCTCTCAATAAAATGACCAGTGAGATGCTCACGCCGACATTGCACTATCGTCATCACGAGGAGCAAGACCCGCCTCCACCTCATCTTCGCTCTCCACTTCACTGTCTGTGCTAGCAATGGAATCAGAATCAGAATCCAGTGAACCTGGAACATTCTTTTCGGAGACGGTCGGCGGAGGAAGAGTTCCTATCAGGTCTTGAATAAGGAGCAAATCTTGGGGGACGGTAGAAGGAATCTTGAAGTCAGTGTCCATCTCGGAAGCAAAGGAAGGGAATATCATTATGACCAGACATTAGATTTTCGTGAGTCACGTGAGTGGTATGTACTCTCCCAATTGAAGAATTTTCAAACCTCCCCCGTTTCACCTTGGCCGCGATGCTGTTGTCCATCGCTCGGCGAGACTCTAAACGAACGCTACTGGCACATCATATCTCGAAATCTTTCACGTATTCAACTATCTCCAAGCCCTCGTTACACCTGGTTGCTCAGCTCCGGAAGTTGACGGACGTTCCAATTTCCACGGCTCGGGAAGCGCTTAATGCAAGCGGGAACAACCTTGAAGGGGCGCTGGAGTGGTTGCAGCAGGATTTAGCTAATTCGGGCGCTCAAAAGGCTGCCAAGGTAGCTGGGCGCGAAGCGCGGGAGGGACTCGTTAGTGTCTGTGTACTCTCTTCCGGCAGGTCGCCTTCAACGCTCAGTGGTGGCGGACTTCGGGCAGCCATGATCGAGCTGAACTGCGAGACTGATTTTGTCGCAAGAAACGAACTGTTTACCCAGCTTGCTGCCGACATTGCACATACCGCCGCCTTCCTCACAGAACACGTTCATTCACCAAATTTCATCCAACCCTGTCCACTAGACGTCCTCAATGATGCCCCTCTCCTCTCGCAAAACACCTCGAATCTTCGACCATCATCTACGATATCTAGTTCCATTCAGGATCTAATTGCAAAAGTTGGCGAAAAGGTATCGCTGAAACGAGCGGTTGCTGTGGTTCACAATCCTCTTCAAGACCCCTCTGGAACTCTCGGATTACAGTTGGCTTCATACTTGCATGGATCCTCTGGGCTTCAAGGTCGTATTGGTTCACTCGCTATGCTTGCGTTGAAAGCGCCCAACCTTGCGAGTCACCTTGCATCGGAAACTTTCATGCAGGACATTGAACGATTCGGGCGTGCCATCGCTCGTCAGATCACTGGATTTGAGACTTTGTCTGTCCAATCCACAACGGATGAAACCTCGTTGTACAATCAACCATTTATGACGACCGGAGGAGAGGTCACTGTCGGTGCTGCCTTGCGCGAATGGAGTCGCGAACGTGGGATGGCAAAAGAAGGTGAAGAAGGAGGAGTAGAGGTTCTGGAGTTTGTAAAGTGGACAGTAGGAGAGGACATCCATTAACGCAAGCGACTGCACTCCAGTAGAAGATCAGATGGTAACAAGCAATAGTGCGGCAACAAGTATGGGACCAGCTTGTCTGGCCGGTATTCTGCCAACGACTCTATAGCTCAGTGGTAGAGCATACGATTGCAGATCGTGCGGTCCCGTGTTCGAACCACGGTGGGGTCTTCTTTTTTCTTTTCCTGTCTCGCCTCTGAGATGACAGTCACTGGCACTATTGAGCCCTGTACTTTTATTTTCCGTTTCCACAATCTTCGTATGTATCTACCACCTCGCTTGCAAGGACATTACGTAAAGAAGGAATTCGTGACTAGTTGTGTCACACGTGTGAAGTTGTCAAAGTTCACTACTGTACCACCATGAAGAGGGCGGCAGGTTCGGTCATTCGCCATGGCAAGGTGCGCTTGCACAGACGACAGCTATCCCAAGCATCGTTGCCGCCATTGCAAATAACCACACTACCCAACAAGATTCGGGTCGCTACAGAGTCTACTCCCGGTCATTTTTCGTCTGTGGGGCTTTACATCGACGCCGGGTCGCGCTATGAACTTCCATCAACATCAGGGGCCAGCCATTTCTTAGACAGAATGGCCTTCAAGGTACTCCTTGTGTTGCTACAAGGTTCGATGCCTCACACCAAAACTTCCAGTCAACACATTCACGCTCTCAAGCCCACATGGTTGCGGCAATGGACCGACTTGGGGGCCAAATCATGTGCTCATCATCCCGAGAATCCATCATGTACCAGTCCTCTCACTTTGACCAGGCGACCCCTCTAGCGCTCTCGCTGATATCCGACACGGTCTTGAATCCTGCTTTTTTGGCGGAAGAACTGGAGAGCCAGAAAGATGCTGCCCTATATGAGATTCGGGAAATCAGCAACAAACCAGAAATGATTTTACCCGAGATACTCCACGGAGTAGCGTATGGCGGAAAAGGACTCGGAAACCCGTTGGTCTGTCCGGATGATCGCATTAGTCTTATTACTGGTGATCTCCTTCGTCACTGTATCTCGGACTGGTACCGTCCGGAGCATATGGTTATAGCGGGTGCTGGAATGCAACACGAACAACTGGTTGAACTTGTTGACAAGCATTTCTCAATGCTCAAGCCCCTGCCTTCTCCTGCTCCACCCTCTCCACGGTCATCCACCGCTCAAACCGCAGCACCACACCTCCTCCCCTCTTCCTCGCCATCAATATACAAGTCGCTGACACGCGCGGCATCGTCATACTTGTACCCAACCCTTACCGAACCCCCTCTACTGAATCCGCAGTCACATTATGTTGGCGGTATTCGGCACATCCCAAATACTACGACAGACTTTGACCACCTCTACCTCGCATTCGAGGGTGTTGGTATTCACGACGAGGATATCTACACACTCGCGACAATGCAGGTGCTTCTTGGGGGTGGAGGCAGCTTTTCAGCAGGTAAGGCTCCCGTTCCTTGCGTAACTCGCTCCTCAACTCTTCTTAGGTGGTCCTGGAAAGGGGATGTACTCCCGGCTATATACGCACATCCTCAATCATTTTCCTCAGATAGATCATTGCGCATCCTTCCACCACATTTATACAGATTCATCGCTCTTTGGACTATGGGCATCCTTTGTACCTGACATCCCGAAACAGCGGGGTAATACACCTGCCCAAATTCTGCCTCACCTCGTGCACCAGATTAGTCTGTTGATATACCAAAGCGTGCCGGAGATAGAGCTCCAGCGCGCGAAAAATCAACTTCAATCCAGTTTAATGATGGCATTAGAGAGTAGGACAGTAGAGGTTGAGGACCTTGGTCGCCAGGTAGGATAGAAAACTTCTGCGCGTTTACACTAGATTAACCAATTTTGTTCCAGATTCTTGTGCACGGACGCAAGATACCCGTGACAGACATGACAGCGGCAATCGATAGAGTTACCCTCGACAGTGTCAAACGTGTGGCGAATCGTCTTTTTGGCCCACATTCTGGTAACAAGGCGACTATAGTAACGATGGGCAGAGGAGAGCTTGGTGATTGGCAAGGAACGCTTCGCAAGTATGGAGTCGCAGGAGCTTGAGTTCGACGATGGCACGTTGGTAGGAACCATCCACATGTCATTCAGTAAATTATGTCCGCCACACGAAACCAACTAATTTCCAAAATATGTCCGTATATGAAGCCACCAAGAGGTTACCCGCAGATGTTCGGGCTACATGTAATTGGTGGGGTTCTGGGGTATCCATCCGTAGTTGAGTCCAGCCTGGTATGTCCATATATGAAGCCACCAAAAGAGGTTACCCGCAGATGTTCGGGTACATGTAGTTGGTGGGGTTCTGGGGTATCCATCCGTAGTTGAGTCCAGCCTGGTATGTCCATTCGTCAGCATCCTCTGCCTTCCACGTCCACTGCAGCCACCCTTCGGCCGCTTTCTCGTATGAAATAACCTGCGCCTCCCAAGTCTGTCGGAGGAACGTCTTGTAGCTCGAACTGAAAGTGGATCCACTGCCAGTCAAGCCGTTACAGCTACCGACCGCCGTAGAACCGGGATAGGTGCCAGCGTAACGTGAACCGACGCCACGTCCGTTCAGGTACTTGGCACAGTCAGTCATGGCAGGTGTCCATTCACCCACTATGAGCCAAAGATCAAAGCCCGCGAGCGAGGACTGCGTCTGACAAGCGGCATTAATGTGTTGCTGCCAAGATAACGCGTTTCCCTGTTTCAACCTTTCATCAGACTCGACACGAAATACGGTGGCTTAGATACACTGACGGCATCGGAGAACATTTGGTAAATGTGGGTATCCATGGCCACACCCTGAAAGTTGGGTGGGGTCTCAAAACCTGCCCAATAACTGAGCGGCTGGAACGCGTCGTGGATGAGCTCAACAGTGTTGCTCATCTGGCTCGTGCCATACGGGTATCTGCGGAATCAGATAAACGCCCGCACGGCGTGAGATCAAGATGTTGCAATCACCTTATATTCCCATAAGAGTCGTACCAGTATTGCCTCACAGCAGTCAGAACAGCGGAGCCATCATATCCCGCAGGCCTGGCGACATGAGTGTTACTACTTGCTTGGTCTTGCATCCGTGAAACTTACTCGTTCAGGGGCGCGATGATCGGTACAACATTCGATTGACCAGCAAACATGGAAGCGATCGTTTTGATGATTTGGTCCGTCCGCTCAATATTAGTCTGGTTTGAGTGCCAGGCGGGAAATGGCACTTTGTGGCCAGAGTTATCGTACCTGTAAAAAGATAATCAGGTCTCTCGTGACGTGAAGCACATGAAACACATACCCGTTCTGGCTTCCGGGGGCGCCGTGGAGATCAACAATGAGCTTAAGCCCATGGTTCCCGGCCCACTGTACTGCTTTCTGCAGGTAAGGCAGCTGTCCTTGGATGTAGGGTTCCCCAGGACCGACGTCGAATGCCCAGTAGCCAATTGGAAGGCGTACGTGATTCAATCTGGGAGGAAACCGATTAGCTACATGGAGTGTGTTGTTCGGATCCAAGCGGGTAAATTCATACCCTGCAGCAGCGATGGCAGCAAAGTCGCTCTCGGTGATCCAAGTATTCCAGTGGTTCTGCAGAACGCTCAACGCCGTGTTGTGATCCTGATATTGACCGAACGTCCATTCGTCGACGATGGCGTTGTTGCCAGTGTTGTCAAAGATGCTTGGAGTGATCCATGGCTATGCAGGGAGCAGTGCATCGTTGAGGAAGACATTTATAGTAACGTTGCGCACACACCTCGAGGACGAGCCAGCCACCGAGGTTCACACCGCGGACTTTCTCGGAACCATAAGGAAAGGTGGGCGTGAAGGGGTACACACTCTTTGCGAAGGACAATGCCACAACCAAAATGGTAAGTAGTGTCTGCATTAAATGCATGAGAAGGAAGAGAGAAAAAGCGAAGAGGGGGCAACGCAACGAGAGAAACTGACGGGCATTTATAGACTTGGAAGAGTCAGCCTCGGAAATAGAGACCGGTGATGATCATTCCGCGCGGTGCATTTCCGAGGTCATGTGTCGCTTAGCGTACTGATGAGGGGACCGAGCATGGGGCATGCATGTACGGCATTGTTGTGCCATGTTCGGGACCCAAACGGTGGGTGGGTTGAGTTCTTCAGATCTGTCCCACCTGATTTTGTTATATAGACACTAAAAATTCACGTCAGGACACACCTGGCTGGGAAGCGAACGAAAATATTTATAGAATTGTAACCACTTCCGATAGCATCGAGGGGTGTGGCAACGCAGGTACTAGCTTATAAGGTAATCGTCAAAGGCATCCGCGCAGAATCCCCTCGACGATTTCTTCCGATGCCAACCAGGGCATATCTCGATCCACGTGTCACGGTCGTGGAAACCAGCATCATGGACTTGTTGGTCCGGTGACCGAGAGCTTATGCATGGATGATAGATCGAGTTTGACATGTGACCTTTATTCTGAGCCTCGCCTTGTGCGAACAGAGGCACTCGAGAATGGAAGGGAGCACTTTCTCCATTCGGAAGCAAGGCCAGAGATTAAATCAGATGGCTCATCGATGATCGATGACCGACCGGTGAGGTCGTACAGTGAGCGGTTTGGATGTGAAAGAGTTGGACTACCGTCTAACACTTGCAAGTCAGTAGACTCGGAGGTCAGCGCGGCAAGATACAATAGCACTCATACCATGATGACCATTCTATTCGATGATGCTCCACTGGGGCTCCGTTGGAAATGTCACGTTATCATGAAAGAAGCGGTTTGACGAGTTCGGCGGTTGGGCGGAGACGATGTCCTGTGTGCCGTGAACCCGTCTAGAAGCTTGCCCCTGTTACGACCCATCATCTATATTCTGCCATTGCTGCTACAAAGTTGAACGAGTGCGATCCGTTTTGTTCTCATGAAGATGTTGACTAAGCGATGGGGCCTAGCGAGAAGGCTTGACTTGACTAATGTCATAATACACGACCCAGGTAGTGTTTCCCCATTAGGCCACAACGTGCGGTACTGACTGAGATGTATGTACATACCGGTCTCAAGGCGAGTACCGCCTGTATGGAGGCAACCAGGGGGAAGTGCGTTACGGGTACCCCCGACTCCGAGTTAGCAACCGGACCCCCGTTATGCATTATGGTTGCCATTGTTAGCAACCGTGGCCGGAACTAACGTTTTACTTAAGTGTATACGAGTTCATGACTGGACCGTTCGGGCGTGAACTAATCCAAAAGGATTGTCGATTTTCTGTTTCTTACGCTATTCTAATAATTCTTTACAGTCTTGAGCACGCTGCCAGGTCAAGGGATGGGATCTATCTGCAGAGTGTCTTACAAGTAGACAAGCACAGACGGCTCTCATCGATTACCTTCACACTCATTCCGCACTCCACAAAGAGATTAAAGATCAGATGGGCGTCGTCCACGGACTCAACGAGTTTGACTCGGCGGAACTACATCACCGCTGATACTGACGATGATGCTGATGTTCCATCGAGTGCTGTGATTCATGATGCTCTCGGCGTAGATGTGACTGAGATGCCTGCCGACATAGACAGTGACCTACTCTGTGTTGAGAGCACGGAAAAGGGTCCCGGCAATTCATTGATTGCTGCAGGGTTACGGTTGCCTCCATGCAGACAGTTAATAACCAGATCTCACCAGCACCCCCCGCAATTTGGTCAGAAGACACCTTACGACCGGTCTGGGTCTCTCGCAGCGATGCAATGCGTCGAGCGTGTTGTGATATTACACGTATGTGTCAGTTGTAGGCTTCCATTCGGGTGCTACCGAACGCGAATGCAACAGGTCTAAATACTTGCCCTCCTTCGTCGTTTCAGCCTGCATTCGCCTCCCATTCCCTACTCTTTCCGCATACCATATAATACTCAGTCTCAGCGCGATGGCCGTTGAAAACATCCGCGATAGATACCAGGCCGCTGGCCAGGGCCATCTCTTCACCTTCTGGTCCAAACTTGCAGACGCCGAGCGTACTGCCCTTACCCGCCAGCTGGAGGGCATCGATGTCGAGCGGGTAAACAGAGTTTACGAAAAGGCCACTTCCTCGGAGAGTAGCGCTGCCGATCCTCATCACATCGCCGACTCCATCGAGCCCCTTCCTGTCGGCGCGAGCGAGTCTGTGTCCGCTGGCTCTGCCAAAGCAGACGAATGGAGGAAAGTCGGTCTTCAGGCCGTCGCAAATGGTCAAGTTGGTGTGCTTCTGATGGCTGGTGGTCAGGGCACGAGGCTCGGCAGCTCCGCTCCTAAAGGCTGTTACGACATCGGCCTTCCGTCACATAAATCCCTCTTCCAGTACCAGGCTGAGCGCATCGCTCGTCTCCAGACAGTTGCTGAGACCCAGTTCGGAAAGCCCAAGGGTTCCGTCGTGGTTCCCTGGTATGTGATGACCAGCGGTCCAACTCGCCGCGACACGGAATCCTTCTTCGCGAAGAACAACCATTTTGGCCTCGAGGCGAAGAATGTCATCATCTTCGAACAAGGTAACAGATCTCGATCGTATCCATCTCGCCATCCGCTCATCATCACCACCTTTTAGGTACCCTGCCCTGCCTCACAATGGAGGGTAAAATCATGCTCGAAACACCATCTCGTGTTGCTGTTGCTCCTGATGGCAACGGTGGTCTCTACGCAGCTACTCGCGCTCCCTTACCTCCATCTGACGAGTCACGCACGGTCCTGTCTGACCTAGCTGATCGCGGCATCCAGTATGTTCATGCCTACTGCGTCGACAACTGTCTCGTCAAGGTTGCCGATCCCATCTTCCTTGGCTATTGCATAGCCAGACAAGCCGACTGTGCTGCCAAAGTGGTGCCAAAGACATCACCGACGGAGTCTGTCGGCGTTGTTGCTTGCCGAGGAGACAAGTTCAGTGTCGTGGAGTACTCGGAAATCACCAAGGAGCAATCCGAAGCTCGGAATCCAAAGACAGGCGAGCTCCTGTTCAATGCCGGGAACATTGCAAACCACTTTTACACCACCGCTTTCCTTCGGTCCGTCGAGTCGTTTGAGCACGAACTCGCTTATCACATCGCACGGAAGAAGATCCCAGCCGTTGACTTGCACACTGGGGAGATTGTCAAACCCAGCAAGCCAAATGGCATGAAGCTCGAGCTCTTTGTATTCGACGTGTTCCCGTTCACCAAGAATTTCACCGTTCTCGAGGTCGCTCGGAAGGAGGAGTTCAGTCCTTTGAAGAATGCGCCTGGCACCGGATCAGATGATCCAGAGACCAGTCGGCGCGATCTTTTGGATCAACACCGACGATTCCTGGAAAGCGCAGGTGCTCATCTGAAAGAAGGTGTCGAGATTGAACTTTCGCCGCTCGTCACGTACGCGGGAGAAGGGTTGGAGTGTGTCAAGGGAAAGACTTTCACCAAGTCTGGTTACGTGGTGAATCTCGAAGAATTTGACGCTTTGGTGTAAGACATGTCGTTCACTCTAATTTTGTACTTGTATGATCACATCACATACTTCCCTTGTACCATTGTGGGCCTTGAATATTTCAATACCCTGGAAAGTGGACAGTGAACGCTGTTTTCCGTAACTTCAACCCCTGATCTTATCCACACGTGTCGTTGCATACTCGGACTCGCGTAAACCGTGTATTGTATGGACTCCGCTCGCGTACATTCAGCTGCCTGCACCACTATTATCCGACATCTTACCTCGTTTCTCCAGTTCTTCTCGGAGGGACGAAAATAAGCGTTGCGTGCGCTCCGCATTCGGCTGCGTGCGTTAGCGCGAGCACACCGCTGGGCGAACAAAGCTGTGCTCACCTCCTTACAGCACGCGATGAGCTTGTCAATGAGCATCGTCTGGTTATTCTGTGCATCCTCGAGTTCCCTTCGAAGACGTCGAGCCTAAGTCTGTTAGATCATAGGAACAAAACGTGATAGAACATAGTGCCCAACCTCTTCATCGGCTCTTTCAGCTCTACTCTTCTCACCGTCTGCAAGTTGCTTTTGCTCCGCGGCTCGCGCACGCGAGAGCAATACTTCGAGTTCTTTCGACCGAATTACACACTCGAAATGTCGTTCACGGAGTTCGTATTGGCGAAGCACTTCTTTCAGCCGTTCTCGCACGCTATTAAACATTTGTAAGGCAACCATGATAGTGGTTGGTGCAAAGACATACATAGCGTCGAAAATATCCTCAAGGGAACGTTTAGCTCTGGACGGATATTTAGAGGACCTTAAGGAAGGCGAGTTTATAACTTACTCCACAGGATCGTCTGTCCAGTTCTTCTTTAGTTTCTGGCGTCGGTGTTCTGGAAGTTCTTCCTGAAAACCGGCGTGAAAAGTGATATACTGTACTTTCACGCCAACCTACCCAAGTGTCCAGACTAACATCCTCGGTAAGGTCCATAAGTTCCACAGCAAGAATCTCGTCGCCGTCCTCCATTCCTTGTTCCTCTGGCGTATGGTCCGCGTCGAGCGTCCGTCCATTGTGGGAGAAAATAAACTGCATGGATGATGTACTGGTGGAATTCCAAGAATGTGTACTGGCAACTTCTGATTTCGTAGATCCGTTCAAATGGGCCCCAGTGCCTGCGGCTGCTTTCCCGTCACCCTTTTTCATGGCCGTCCCTTCCATTCTATCTGTCCAGGCATTGAAAAGTCTGGAAAGCTTGGTTTTGCGTGAAATTTTGAAGAAAAGCTCTGCACGATAACGGCAAACGACTTTGACAACGATGTCGGGCATTTCGCGGTATTTCATGTCTTGCATCTTTGCCTTATCCACTCGCTTAGCCATGTCGTTTTTCATCTGCATAATCTACGGGCTATCAGGTGAGAAGACGGGCTGGGGAGGGTCCCAAGTACCTCTTCCTGTGCTTCTTCTACGCATTGTGCTAGGCGTTTGCTGTCTTCCTGGATGACTATTAGATATCGGGATACTGTTTCAGGAATTGACACGAACCCGGAGTCGCTTGTTATCCTGCGGGACTGTTAGCGATTTCACGCAAGGGGCTGTAAAGGGTTACCTTTTGCAGTTCTCGCGCGAGGTTCTCCATCTTTGCCTTTGTCTGGTTTGCCTTCGTTAGCTGGCCTTTGGCTTTGAATATTAGAGTGAGAGGGAGGACATGGCGTGAATTCGGAAGGGACGAACCGGCATCTTTATCTTTGACGAGCTTTTGTTTCTCCTTTGCGTGATCCCGTTCGAGCCGCTTGAGTTCTGCAAACTATATCGGCGGGGTATGGGTGAAGGCAGCGTGCGTTCATCGCGAACGACATACTAATTCGACGTATTTGGCGTGGATGGCGTTCTCACCCATACCTTTGACGGACTTGACGGCCTCCTCAGCTATGGGGGAATGAGAAGAAGGGCTATGAGTGGAGGGGAAGTGCAGACCGAACCGTTGTTCCTCCTCCTCCTCGAGGACCTCCTCTTCCTCGAGTGCGGCGATACGGTTCTTGAGGCTTTCGTACATGGCTGCGGGATCGACGGGTGCATCGTTCTTTTTCTTCGCCTTTTGTGCGCCGTTCACGGTGGAGGGATGGAGCGGTGGATGGGTGGCGGGGGCGGACTGCACAGGGGGAGCCGGGGGGGAGGTGAGGGGGGCGGGGGGTGCGGGGCCGGGCGGGGGCGGCTTTGGGGTGCGAGGAGGGGGAGATACGCCATTCATGGGGTGTCCGCGGGGAATGCAGGGGACACAGAGAGCAGCGAGTTTTTGGAGACGTAACAAGACAACGTCCATCCCATCGCTCATATCCTTGGTCATGTGACACACGCGCACCTCAACCACCATGACCGACTCCCCGCCAGCCAAGCGCATCCGTCTCTCGTCCCCCACATTCGACGACCAGCTCCCAGACCTCAGCCAAGACGACATCGACGCGCTGGATTCCCTAGATGCCTTTCTCGACGACAATAACCCTTTCCGTGTGCGCATACACGCACCATCCTCCGCGTCAGAGCAGGATCTAACCCCAGAGGCCGACTATGCTGCATGGTTCAACTCGGACTCATCCACTCCGCTCGTTGGATTCAGCGCAGCGACGTCTGCTTTGCCCGGCTTCCAGAGACCGTCTGCCAAGGGCGAAGCCACGAAATCACTCTTCGTCCCATCAACCGCTGCCCTGCGAGAAGCAGAAGAGAAGATGAGGAAATGGCAGGAGGAGGCCCAACCCCCCACGCACAGCCAGCCTGATCCTCTCTGCCCCACTCAAACGCTGCCTCCACAGGCGACATTTTCATGTGCAAGAAATGCATACTCTGTACAGGCACCAGAGACCCCTACCCCTGCTCCTCTGTTCAGATCTGTGAATGCAGAACTCACGCCCTCCAAACCACCGCAGAGCTTAGGCACCAAACGCCAAACAAGACCTTTCAAGCCTCCCATGATTACTGCACCAACGTCACATCGTCCACTGTCAACTCCAAGCGTCAGTTCACCTCTGCGGGGCAACCATTCCTCTGCTGCCGTTCCCTCTCAATCCAACCCAGCTGTATCCCCCTTGCGCCCATCTCCCGTCGTGAACCATGTCATGACTCAAAAACCATTGGGCTTTACCCCCAGACATGGTTGCACCGCGCCGAGACCAAAGTTTGTAACCCCATTCAAAACTGCCATGAAGCCTGCCCCCTCGAGAGCATCCGTACTTGGAAACATAAAGCTTCCACCAACTCCGTCTAATCCGAGGACAATCATAAACCGCATATATCCACCGTCAGTCTCGTCGCCTCGACCAAGCAAGCAAAACACCGACAGCAAGATCTTTGATCTTAGTGAGCGCAGGTCGTAGATTCTAATTTCTCTCCCCGGAACTTGACTTTGTATGTCAGCCCCGCCTCCTGACAGACGAACACTCGCCACTTCTGGTTTGCGGCCACAAGCTTACAGTGCCAATCAACTGGAGGGTATGGGAATGTCCGTTCTTTGCCCATGCTATCGTTTGCTCCGTCCTGATAGTCTGCCGCAGAAATGTCAAGGAACTTAGTCAAGTGAACCCTCGAACGGCCCCGTTCTATACTTTCACCACCCGTTCTCACTCTCCTCCCAACTTTTCCGAATCGTCTCCGTCTCCTGCTCTTGACCGCTCAGCCGCGTTGGAAGAACTACACGCAAAGGGTTGCACGCTTGCTAAACAAGCGTGGGTTGACAATCACTGGTCACTAGTTCTCTGGAAATTGGCTGGCATGGTGGCTCTTGACCCTATGACCGAGAGTGACCCTTCGAGGAAACGTTGGTGTTGGCCAGAAGTCATTCGTCAATTGATGTACAGGTCAGCAGACTCACCCGAAAGACTCGCACTTTGCAGTTCAAACATGCTGTCAGATATGAACGAGACCTCAACAGCTCCTCCCGTCCAGCACTACGACTGATAACAACCAGGGATGCATCGGCCGAGTCGCCCATGGTGCTCTGCATCTCAGACATAATCTGGCCTGTTAATGGTTCCGAAGAGAATGTTGCACCAGCCCAAACCCGTCCCGAGCTCGAGGTGACTGATGGTTGGTATAGGCTACGCGCGCGAATAGATGCCCCACTGGCGCGAGGTGTAAGGAAGGGGAAGATAAAACTAGGTCGGAAAATTGCTGTAGCAGGTGCAAGGGTTAGTCCTGCTATTTTGAGCGATATGCTTGCTCTATTCAATCACTTCTAGCTCTCAGCGGAGCGAAAGGATGGTACCGAAATCCTGGACGCTTACGGCTCTAACGCACTCTTGTTGACCGGGAATTCAACTCATCTGGCGCCGTGGCATGCGAAGCTTGGTTTCCAGCGTGGTCCGTTTGTTGCTACGCTCAACAGCTTGACAGTAGATGGCGGCAATATCGCTGTTATGACACTTACGGTAACAAAGGTGTGACTTCATCTGGTTTTGGTTCCAGGTGTCTGATCCTGATGTTTCAATAGGCATACCCTGTTGCATACATAGAATTTGTCGAGGATACCGATGGTCAGAAGCAGAGGGTAGGGCCGCATGACGCAAAAGAGGAGTTGAAGCTAAGCACGCAGTGGAAGGTATGGCAAGTAAGGTTTCCATTGACACTCTTACTCATTGCCTACAGGCGAAGCGAGAGTCGCACGCCTCAAGACTCTGGTCTGAATATGAAAAACGCAGAGACAGATTGCTAGACTATGCAGAGCGCTTTGAGCAACGCGTGGGTCCGAGATTCGAACCCAAGCAAGATGGTAAAGCTATGCGTTGTCACACGGTGTTAGACATTAATTGTCAAGCAGATGGTCCACCTGACAACATTTATGACATTTATGAAACATTGCAGGAAGACATCGAGGCGGTCAAGAGCGTCATATCATCCATTGGTAGAGAAGATGCCGGATGGTTGGCCCGACATATCCGAGAGAAAGCTATCCAGGAACGGGATGCTGTTTCAAGGGAGATTGAACTTGAACTTGAGGTATGACATCTCGGTCGTCAGAGCTTCCCGAAGGCTGACAGAATGTCAGTCGGTCTGTCCCCCACGCGACGTGAAGGCTTTCTGTGTGATTGTCGTCAATGATGTTATAACGTACAAGTACCCTTCGAACCGAACGGCGCAAGTTACTGTATGGGACATTCCTGGCGTATCGGTAGCCGAAGGCTGCACTCAAGCTCCCTTCGTACCCGGTCAACGATACCTTGTGAGTTGGTCACTTCTTGACTTTGATATACTCGTGACGGGCGACCCACTAGGTGACAAATTTGATTCCCACTCAAGCGTCAGCGTGGATGGATCGCTCCTCGGGTGGTGAAGTGTATTTGAGCACTAGAAAGAATTCCAAGTGGACATTGGTCAAATGATTGACGATCTGTTGTGTACTAGTATGTAAATGTACTAAATTTTGATAGGCCACGGATGGACCAACTTTGCTCTTGCCGTAATACTTACCTGAACGGGCCTGCTTATAAGCGACTTCGTGAGTTACACCACGGCTCGAGTAAATTTCGCTCCACCGTACGAATCCCGTGAGGTGGGACCGGAACAAAAAAATGAGCTCGACCCAGATTGAACGGATGACCTCGTGATTATCCTTGACTGGAATCACACGCTACGAGCCCATACCGCAGCAGCGCTTATTCGACAAATATGACTGGGAATATGTTGGGCGCTCGGATGTCCGGCATGAGCCCGAAAATCGAGCCTGTGCGTGCCATTAGTAGTACGTGGTAACCTCTAAGCATCTAGGTGGGGCCAAAGTCTAAACCAACCCTCGCTCAATCACCAACTCCTTGTAGAGACCAAGAATAATGTCGTTGGCAGTCAGGGTAATGATTCTGCAAAGCATGCAGTTAATACTAGCAACGACTCCCATACCAGCACTTACGTGTGTGGAGCAATGCGCAGGAAATGTGCTGTCGAACCTGTTTCAAGGGGATGTAAACGATAATGAGCATAAACTGCAAACTGCTTGCCTTTATACCATCCAAATACCCCTTCAGTCTTGAAAGTCTTCCAGAGACAGTCGATAGGATTCTTGTACAATGTACCCTGTAAACGTCCATTAGGCAACCGTACTGTCGGTTGGTTGTACACCCTGGTGAGAGCCTGATGGGGGTCAATGGTAGCACTGTAGAAAGTCTAATACGCTCACGGTATCTGCTGGTTGCATTACGATGCACTGTTCAAGGCATCAGAACAAGGTCAGAGTTTGGTTGTTCATGACATACCACACAAACACCCGATACCGAACTACTAGCCAGGTACGTCCAAATACTGTCGGCGGGTAGGATACCACGCGTCACAAGTTGGTTCTTGGTCCAGTTGTAGGTCGGCAGTTGAACAGAAGAGCCCATGGCAGTTCGAAGAATAGCAGCATCTATACCACGGACAAGACCTCGAAATTTCTCCGCTTTAAATATCGTCGAGAGTGCGTCGAACGAGTTTTTGTAGTAATGTTGGGTGCCAACTGGTAATGTGGGGGAATATGCCTTGATATCGATGAACAGTCATTCAACGAGAAAAAGCCTATCGAGCGGGACTCACTTGCATGCGAGCCTTGATGAGGAATAATGGATTTGCGATAGCTGCACCAACTGCCCCACTGGCAGCGCCAGCTGCTACAGATGTCAGAGGTATTTGGTCAGTCACAGGCCTGCCTATGACGCGGTTAATCGTCCGGCGGAAAGGCTCATAAAATCCTGGGATCTTTCAGCTTTGCAAGTGAGCGCGGTAGATGATGAGTACCTAAGCGTGAACCATTGAGGAGGAGCTGGGGAAAGAGTTACAGAGACTCGGAGGCAAAACGAACGAAAGCGCTTGCCTGGTATGCATACTGGAAATATGTGAGAGTTGATACCACGAAAGTACACAGTGAACTCACCGCTGCGCCAAGACCTCTTTGCAGACCTCGGATGCCTTCGTTTTTCCAGGTTTTCGCGAGGACGTCAATGGCGTTTTTGTAAACCTTTTGACCGCCGCCCTTTGCTAGCTCGCCTTGAAGTTGCAGACGCGTTTTTGCAACCTCTGGGATGTTCGAGAAAGTAACCTGTTCACGTGTATGAGCGGAACGAGTACGAGGTAACAAATTGACGATGGCTCACCGCAATACAAGCTGCAATACCACCACATACGAATCCTTCTGCGGTGGAGAGAGGGCGAGACTTGCCGTGCGTGGAGGACATTGTGGGCAGAAAAAACACGGCACGACGGCGGCCGCGAGGTTTTGTATGTACGCGGGGAGCGAGTTAGGTCGCTTACCAGTTTGGGACCGTGTCTGTCCGTCAACGACATGACCTCGACTTGATGCAGTCCATTCCCTATGAAAACGGCCCCGTAATCACGACGAGGACGGTGCTCCTCGTCGGCATCCTCGCCCTCTCCATCCCAGTCATCCTTCGCATCTTCTCCTCTCCGCTCGCCCTCCTCCTGTTCACCCCGCTTTTCGTCGTCCTCGTCCTCGTGTCTTCCGTCCTCGCGCTCTTTTACCTCGCCCACAAGCTTGACTCGAAGACAATCGGACAAAGAAACCCGCTCTCACGCGCCGCCCGTCCACTTGCCTTCTCAACCCCCGCTGCGTGGCAGGTCGTCCTCACCCGTTC